>CAXIWW010000903.1:0-18675 GCA_964036315.1 Acanthosepion esculentum | reverse complement strand
TACAATAAATTGTCTTCATGTAAGTGTTTGGTTCAAACTAAATCATATCTTTGAAATAATATAGCTCTACACTTGTATGTTCATGTTTTTTGACATTTTTTGATAGACGTTACTTTTTCCTGTCCTCCATTATGCCAATTAGAATTCTAATCTGGCCAAAGGCAGATTCCGGATCTGCCTAGATTCCAAACTGGCCTACGACATATATTTTGATTTGGCCTCAGTATGCATTTTTAGCTCACATGAGCCTTTAGTTTTGAGGGCAGGATATGGGATCTGATTGTATCAGTTCCTGATCATTGCTTATCTTTTTACTTATAGTGTAGCCATGGTCCGTCATCCATCTGTCATCCATCGTTGTCCGTCCCTTGTCCACCATTTTCAAAGATCTTCTCCAAAACCGCTGGGCCTATCAAACTCATATGGAGCCTCAGTTGGATGGGGGAACGGAAGTTTGTTCGTGGGGTCTGGATCACCTGACCAAGATGGCTGCCATGCCCATATATGGTAAAAACACTTAAAAAATCTTCTTCTCCAGAACTAAAGGGCCAATGACCTTGTGGCTTGGTATGTAGCATTGGGGATTCGGGCCCATCATAATTTGTTCAAATGGTGACCCTAGGTTGACCATGACCTATTTTACAGCAAGGTCAAATTTGGTCCCTTATGCTTTTATATGGGGAAAAACTGTTAGAAAGTCATTTAATGGAAGAAACATACAGCAAATGACCAGAGTGACAAAAGGTTTATGGTAAAATAAAAAAATAATAAAATAAAAAAATTATAAAAGGTTTATGTTAAAATAAAAGTTCTGACCCCAGGGGGTTGTCTGGCCCTGCCCCGGGGCTATATACATGTATAAAACAGGCAAAAATATGTATAAAATCAGACTTCAAAGATATGTTTTTGAAACTTGCAACAAATGGGCAAAGTGAAAAGGCCTTTCTGTTGACATCAGAATTTTGTCCACTAAGTGTTGTCTGCCCCTGCCCCTGGGCTATATACATGTGGAAAAAAACACTAAAATATGTGTATAAAATCAGAATTAAAAGAGATTTGTTTGAAACTTGCAACAAATGGTCGAAGTGGTAAGGGCTTTCTGTTGAGTCAGACATCACAGTGGCCAATCTAGCAATAATAGTTCGTTCTAGCTATAATAGCCACGTGTGCAAAAAATGAATTTTCAGCGGATTTGTTACAAAAACTGCCGAGTCGCATTTTGCCTGGTTCTCCAGTTTACTGCAAACATCTTGGGCAGCAGAAAAAGAGTGAAGATTCATTCCCACAGGCTCTGGGTTTTTGCGCCGACGGTATTTTTTATTTTGGCCATGTATTTTGGTGCGGATAATATACACCTGACTGACAAAATTAGTCTCCACCGCATATACTCACTGGCTTGTCTTTATTGATTGGTGATATCAATTATTTTCTTCCGAGTAAAATATTCGTATCAAAATACACAGCAAAAATAAAAATACCATCGGCGCAAAAACCAGGGGCCTATTGGAATGAATCATTGCGCTTCTTCTGCTGCCCAAATCATTTGAAGTAAACTGCAGAACCAGGCAAAATGCGACTCAGCAGCCTTTACAACAAATCCACTAAAATTTAATTTTTCGTACACTTTTTGATTGATACAATTATCTGTTATAGCTAGAACGAACTATAATTGCTAGATGGGCACCGTACCTTACTTGTTAAAGTTGTATGTTAAGTTATCTTAAGTACACAGAATGTACTCAAAACTACTTTCTGAAAAGGGGAACGTTTAAATGCAGGGAAATCTCACAAGATAGTAATATTGTATCGAAAAAATTGATTTGATTCCCAGCCCTATAATATGCCTGACTATGTTTCATGAGCAGCAGTAGTAAATGCAACACTCCTCAAGCCCAATAGCAAATTTTCCAGCATAACTGTATATTTGGCACAATAGAGAATACAGTCATTAAACTTGTTCCCTGAGGAACAGAAAGTAAAATTTTCATTATCATGATGAAACTTTTAAGTCATCAGAATTACAGTCCGGTGAAAAGCATATTTAGACAGAATTTGTGATTTTTTATGAACAATTACTAGTATGTAAAATAAAATTCCCTTTCAGTTTGCCTCAGCTGAACTATTGCATACAGTTGTTTTTGTATTTCAGTATGGTAGGTTTGGGGGTCTATTTAAGGAGGCCATCAAGGTTTCAAGTTTTAGCAGGAGATGCTTTGCCGAGGCCAGAACGATAATGCAAGAAATGCAGGCGACAAGGCAGAAAGTAAATGCCAGTATATTTGGTAGTTGCTGTGGGTACAATGACGAGGCATCATTGTATCCTTTACTCCACAGAATGGCACAGGGACACTTTAGCCGTGAGGAGTTTAAGGAGAAAGTGGCCCAGGAGAAGGTAAAGACATTCATGGCTAGCTTAGTCATTCCTTATAAGAACTTTTAAAACAACTATTAAAAATACCTTACAGAGGTACAGGATACCAACAGAATATGCATGCTACAATTAACTTGTAAATCAGCCTGATTAAAATAGATCATTGCTTATCTTTTTACTTTTCAAGGTGGCTTACATAAATGCCACATAGTTATCTTGTTAGAAATTTCTCAGTTCCGTCATCTAAGTATCTTTGAAGCTGCTGGTCAAGTGCCACTATGTATAGAATGCTCGACTTTACTCTTTTCGTAGCAATTGACATGAATTTCTATATCCTACCTTTGGCTCAGAATTCTGCATTACTTGGTACATGTAAATGATTTATTGGTGTACTTTATCAGGTTATTTACTTTAAATATATAAGGCAGACTTTGAAGAAGCTTATTTTCTTACAGGGTAATTACAAAGGACAGGACGACGGTACAAATATATGGAAGAGAAAAGCAGAAAAACTGAAAGAAGAAAATATACGCCTAAAAAAAGAAGTTGAAGAATTGCATAAACAACTAGCAACTAAACAGGTTTGTATTGGCTGCATCTAATTGTTTTAAACATTAAACACTACCATGGACAGTTTTAGGTATTTCTGATAGCTGTATTAATCTGTATTTTATAACCATTTCTGTCATATACATTAGTGGTTTCAAAATGTTCATACATGACATCAACCTGAAATGAAATATGCACTTGATGAGGTGAGATTGTTAAATAATAAATAAAAAATATAATAGTAAAAATACAGATCAACAAAAAGCCTTGAAAAAGTTTGTAGATGAAACTTAACCTTTATGTTTGTTTATTTTGCTTTATTATAAAGCTTCCTGATTAAATGCTAAAAAATATTTTGAGTTTTTCAACTTTGTGATTTAGACTAGTTAATATAAAAAATTGTTTCTTCCCAGGGGATGGCAAAACAGACTTCAACAGGTTCAAAACAAGTTTCCCAACAGGTAGAGGTATGTATTAATTATCTGTAGCTCAGTGTACTAGTGAAATAGCTCCTGTGCCTGGTAGATATTTAAGGCAGGGCCCTTAGCCGAAACATTGGTTAAAACATCTTGTTAAAGTGAATGCCATTAGGAAAGACTGTGTTGCAGATGGACATTGATCCCATGAACCCAATGCCCATTGACTGCATGAGACATTACTTTTCTTGGCTTAGGAAGATAGTTGTCTGACAGAAACGTTTCACCCAGTGTCATGCAATTTAAAACTGGCAGGCCAACACTCGAAAAGTCAAAATTGGGATGAAGCAGTTTCTATCTACATTCATGCACTTCAGATTTTTGTTTTACAGCTACATAAAAATTGTTTATTCATGAGCTGCAGTATGATCACTCATTCTTTTCTAACACAAATTAATTAAGATGCTTAAAACAAACCAAAAAAAAAAAAAAAATAAATAAATAAAATAAATAAAGATAGAAAAGATAAATAGATATTTTTGTAATCATAAAAATTGAAATTAATGTGTTTGTTGTTTTTGACCTCTGAGAATGATATTTCAGTGATAATATGAGCCACCTCATGACAAAACCAACAAAATGGCATGTGCGCCCAGCGAAGACTCAGATCAACCTAGGACTCCGCCCAGTCTGATCAGAGTCTTTGCTGTCCAAATGAAGAAAGCTTGGGTCCTTAGCTACCCATTGAGCATACAGTGAAGATACTGATCAGACTGGGTGGATGCCCAGGCTGATCTGAGTCATCCTGGGCGCACACAGTTTGTTAGTTTTCCATGAGATGGCTCATTTATAGCTTATTTAGAGATAGGCAAAATATTTTGTTAACCATATTTAATATATATCATTTGTTGTAAGTTTTGTAAATCAGATGACAAATATATAAGTTATGTCCAAAAGCTTTTTTAAACTGGGAATTTTCTATAGAAAATTAGTATGGAAGGAAAAAAATAATTTTCCTGGAAATATTTTAACATTTTAATAATTGATCCCAATTGCTCGAAATTGGTAGCAAATGTCATAAAAGACTTACAAGAGATCAAAACTTCTGATTCAAGTCAACAATTCTGCCAGAACTGAAAGTTTACGATCATGGATCATGGACAAAATCCCTATTAAAATTAGTTCTGGTCATACAATCTTATCTTTTTACTTTGTTAACCGATTTCAACTTTTTGCTGCACATATTACGACAAATTTAGTGCCAAATATTGTTGAGAAAATATCTTGCCTCTCTCCAAATTAAATATAAATTATCTCTGAAAATTCATTCTCAAGCGCCAAAATCAACACTATAAGTAGGGGCAAGGAAGATTATCACAGTTTTGAGGGAAGTTCTTTTTGCCCTTGACTTCCATATTTGTTTCTAAATAGAGAGAAGATTTACCAGAAGCAAGGGCAAGACCAGAAAGCGCACTGGAAGAGACAGTTGCTGTAAGTATTATAGTGTTTGAAGCATGCTTCCTATCTAGTTTTTGAATGGGCTTTAATCTGCAACAAAAGAAAATTGAGTCTGAATCAGATTTCTAATGTCATGTCAAGCATACTAGAAGCTATATCATTTTAAAACTTCATTGGAGACACCTACATGTATAAAGCTCTTTTTACTTAAAGTTTCAGGTCTCTTTTTGTTTGTATAGTTTTTAGCGTAGGCCCATCTGTTAGTTTGCCATGGATAAAGCCTGTAGTACACCTTACAACACACAGATCAATCCACTAAAAGGAGAATGTCAAGTTGTTTGTTTTTTTACATTGTAGTCCCTTTATAAGGCTACTCATTATAATATCATTATGGGTCAAATTTTCCTGTATTTCTTTGTTAAATTGTCCCTTTATAACAGTTTTCTCATATAACATAGTCCATTTATTTCTGGTCCAAGTTTTGTCCCTTTCTGGAGTCATGTCTGTTTTAAAAAAATAAGATGGTAATCTTATTTGTTTGAGGTAGGACCTTGATATTTTGTGTACTGATTGGGGCTGATCACCTGAATCACTTTGAACAAATTTTAAAGGAGATCAAAATTTTGGCATTTTTACCTTGTTAGTAAGACATTTGAGCTAGGACATTGATATTTGGTGTACTAATTGGGGCTAAGGAGTAAATTATCTGATTATTTTTTTTAACAAAGTTTCCTAAAGTTTTGATGGAGTTATGGCCCTTTGGAATTTTCAGTATTTTTTTATTTTTAGCAAGATAACTCAAAAACTATTTGAGTTTGGGCCTTGATATTTGGTATACTGATTGGGGATGAGGTGTAGATTACCTGATTAACATTTTGTCAAATTCCAGAAATTTTACCGGAGTTGAGGCCCATTGCAGTTTTTGACAATGTTTTATGTTGAAACCCTGTTAGCAACTATTTAAGCTAGGGTCATGATATTTTGTTTACTGTTAGGGGATGAGATCTGGTCCAACATTTGTGTAAATTGCATTAAATACAGACCAGAGTTATAGCTCTTGATATTTTGACATTGAAACTTTTAATTAAGATATCTCTATTAAACAGATTTGAGCTAGGGCCTTGTGTTTTGTTAGCTCACCTGAGCTGAAGGCTCATTGATGAGCTTATAGGATAGGTAGGCATCTGTCGTCCGTTGTCTGTCCGTCCGTCGTCCACACTCTTTACACATCTTCTCCTCAGAAACCACTGGGCCGATTGAAGCCAAATTTCATATGGAGTCCCTATGGGATGGGGGAACGAAAGTTTGTTCAAACAGTCCTGGTCACATGACCAAGATGGTTGCTATGCCCATATGGGGCTGTATGCCCCCTGCCCCGGGGCTATATACATGTATTAAATCATGAAAAAAAAAGAAAAAAAAATCAGACTTCAAAGAGATTTATTTGAAACTTGCAACAAATGGGTAAAAAGATAAGGCCTTTCTGTTGACATCAAAATTTTGTCTCCTGGTGGCTGTCTGTCCCAGGGCTATATACATGTATTAAATCATGATTTTTTTGGGGTATAAAATCAGACCTCAGAGACATTTTTTTTAAACTTGCAACAAATGACCGAAGTAACAAGATTTTCCTGTTGACATCAAAATTTCATCCTCAAGGGGTTGTCAGCCCCTGTCCCGGGGCTATATACATGTATGAAATCATGAAAGAAATTGTATAAAATCAGACAGACTTCAAAGAGATTTTTTTTAAACTTTTAGCAAATGACAGAAGTGACCAAAGAGGTTTCTGCTGACATCAAAATTTTGTCTCCCTAAGGTTGTCTGCCCTGACCAGCTATATACATTTCTTAAATCATGAAAAGATGTGTATAAAGTCAGAGGTTGAAGAGATTCTTATTAAACTTGCAACAAATGACCATAGTGATGAGGCCTCCTGTTGACATCAAAATTTTGGCCCTAATGGGTTGTCTGCCCCTGCCCAATGGCTATGTTTAAACTTCTTTTCTTCAATAATCGCTGTTTTAACATATTCTCAGCACTCAGGTGAGCGATACAGGACCAGTGGTCCTCTGGGTTTTTGTTTTGGTATACTGATTGGGTAACAAGCCTTAGATTACCTGTTTATCTTTCAGGCGCATTCTATGAAATCTCAACAGAGTTATGTCTCTGTTTTAGGGGCAGCCATGTTGGGGGCATAGTGTTTTACAAGCACTGGCTCTAGTTTACATTGTCTTACAGCTTACGAATATATTTATCATGAACCACTGAAGTAAGGAATTGATCTTACAAGATTTGTTTCATTTCAGTCCTGCTCTCAAGAAAACCCAACTGATAATCCTTACGAGTTCAGCGGGGTAAGTTTTGAATTTTCATATTGCACCACATTTTGCACCACATTTCTTACATTGCTTATGGAACTGATTGTAATGTAGAACTTTTTGTCAAAGCCAGACAAAAATGTTTGCTATTAAACATTTCTCCAGATTGGCTCTCTCCGAAAAAGTCACTCACATTTGAGTCTGTGAACTATTTATTATATATGAATAAGTGGAATGCGGTAATTAAGGATCTTTGTGAAGCAAGTCTATTATACTATCAACAGTTTTGGATGTTTGGACTTTGCTCATCAATGCTAGCCTTTAGTGCACCCCACTCTGGGAGGTGGTCTGTAGGATAGGTCTACATTACAAAATTATTGTTAGAAAGATAATCAGTCAATCAATCAAGCAATCAATTTTTGTCTTTTCAGTCAGATATTTCACCACCACCCCAACGAAAGAAGCCGAGGCGAAGTGCTGTATATAGAGTCAGTTACAAGGTATGTTTTTGTTTTACAAAATTTAAAGGCTGTTAGAGGCTGTTTCCCACAGTCGGAGGCACTTCAGACTTCAATCCAGGGTCACTAGTTAAGCCAAAGCCCAGGCACATCTTTCATAGATACCAGTCATATACAATTTTCTCAGTACTGCTGGCAAAAGTAACTTGGTCAGAATGTTCCCCACAATGTGTAGTGGTGCAAATACCAAAAAAAAGATTTGATTGGTCAGCAAAGCTAACATGGTTATCATCCCATCTCCTTTAGTATTTATATTATAGTTTTTATTAATAGGAGAGATCTGAAGTGGTCTTTCTAGACGGATGGTCTTTGTTCAAAAGTGTTTTTTATACACAGTATAGGGGGTATACTGTTTTGAGGTTGTCCATCTGTCCATCCATAACATTTTCGTTTCCGCTCAATATCTTGGAAAAACTTTGATGGATTTTGACCAGATTTTGCATATGCATTGATATTGATGACTTCTAGCTGATTATTAAGCATCTATTTTTGTCAATTCATTGCTGAGTTATGGCGCTTGAATGATTTCAGAATTTCGTTTCCACTGAATATCTTGAGAATGAAGCAATGGATTTTGACCAAATTTTGCGTATGCATTCATATTGACGACATCTTGCTTGGGATTGTTAAGCATCAATTTTCATCAATTCAGTACACATTTATGGCCCTTGAATGACGTCAGAATATTGTTTCTGCTCAATATCTTGAGTACACATAAGTGGATTTTGACCAAATTTTGCACATGCATTTATTAAAAACATCTAGCTTGGGAATGTTAAGCGTTCATTTTTCGTCAATTCGTTATAGAGTAACATCCATTCAGTGACATCAGAATTTCGTTTCCTCTCAATATCTTGAGAACGAATGAATGGATTTTAACCAAAAGTTGCGTAATTATTGATACTGACAACATCTAACTTGGGATTGTTAAACATCCATTTGCGTCAATTTATTACAGAGATATGGCCAATGAATGATGTCAGAATTTCGTTTCCGCTCAATTTCTTGCGAACCAATGAATGGATTTTGACCAAATGTTGCAAATGCATAGATATTCACCACATCTAGTTTGGGATTGTTAAGCGTCAGTTTTCTTCTATTCATTACAGAGTTACGGCCCTTGAATAACATCAGAATTTCATTTCCGCACAATATCTTGAGAATGAATGAATGGATTTTGACAAAATTTTGCATACGCATTGATATTGACAACATCTAGCTTGGGATCGTTAAGTATCCATTTTTATCAATTCATTACAGAGTTACGTCCCTTGTTGCTCTTGATTGCCATCAATATTTTGTTTACACTCAATATCTTTAGAAATATGAATATGGCATATATTACTTACAACTTATTATGTGGATATGCTCTATGCTGGGGTATTAAGTAAGGTCTTCTTACTACCACGTTTTATTAATACAGGTTTCACTATGATATTGATTTTGTTATCAAAGCAATATCCACTTTGTTTCCAGAAGAGCGACAGTTCCATAACGGAACTCTTATTGTCATAGAATTAAATACCTACACTGTTGGCAACTGGAGGATTGCAACAGGATTGCATCTTTTCTGACTGCTTTGGATTTTGTTAAGAGGTCTCAAGAACCACATAATCATAGAACAAATGGGAAATAAAAATTTGGTGAAATGAAGATAAGGTTATATTGCACAGTTTCAAAGATGGTGCTTATTACTTTGCATTTTATGCTTAAA
This sequence comes from Acanthosepion esculentum, assembly GCA_964036315.1. Lineage (NCBI taxonomy): Eukaryota > Metazoa > Mollusca > Cephalopoda > Sepiida > Sepiidae > Acanthosepion > Acanthosepion esculentum. The sequence goes on along the minus strand of CAXIWW010000903.1, from coordinate 9,328 downwards.
AATGTACAAGTTTCAACTACAAATGAAAGAATTTTGACATTACAGCTTGGCCTGTTCTGCAAGATCTGCAAAGACTTTGATTGTATCTTACTTCTGAAAAAGAAATTGGAAAAAAAGGAGAGAAAAAAACATTCAGTCTCAAATTTATTTTCCACTAAACGACTATATGTAATTTTTCTTCATCAAAAAAGTCTAAACTTTTATGACTTTTGGTATGCTGATCACAGACTACTTCCTTGAAAAATAAACCCTGCACCAATTTATCAAATTATAGCATTTAAAATTACATTTGCATCTATATAGCCAAGAAGTGAATCTTCAGAAGAGTTGGATGTCAGTGTCGAAAATCAAGAATGGACAAGACGGAAGAGTGATGTAAGAATTTTTAATTTTAGCCTTTGTCAGCATTTAATTAAAATAAGTCATGCAGATTGTATGAAATGTTACTGGTGGCTTGATTTTTTTTCCAGTGTCTGACATTTGTTTCATGCCTTGTATTCAATTTGTTTGTTTTGTTGTGTCCCGTCAACAACTATGGTCATGACGAGATGGTCATACCTTGTAATTTCAATTTTTTGAAAGCAAAACTATTGAAAATGCTATTAACTTACAGCTGTAATAAAGTAAGAAACTGATAATTTCATTCACAATTGCATTAACTGAAGAGACCTTCAGAAACCTTTGTAATGTAGTTTGTACTTCAGTAATTCCATTGGGTCACACAACATCAAAATAACAACGGTTCTTTCCGATTTGATGGGAAATTTATGAGACGTAAATAATGTAAATATAAGAAATGATTTTTTTTTCTAATGTATTGAAGTATAGTTAAACAACTATTGATCACAAGCAAAGTAGTAGCCTACATAAGCCTGTTCAGGTTTTTTGTCTTTGCATGTGATCCAATATCATTTATAGATTTCAGAAAAATGACACTACTTCCTTAAATCATCTTGGGTTTTAGACCGATTTATTATATACTAAGTGCACTTGCTTGTCTTTCATTTTGTCCATTTGTTTAAGATACAACCAGATTTTGAGAAGACTTACAATGGCTAACTGGAACTTGACATTTCTTATTTCAGAAGAGCACCTCAGATCTGGAATCTGATGAGTCAAATTTAAATGAGGTACGTGTGCAGAAATTATTGAGACGCCACACGACAAAACCAACAAATTGGTGTGCACCCAGGGAAGACTCAGATCAGCCTGGGCATCTGCTCAGTCTGATACGGGTCTTTTGCTGTGCATTTGATGGGTAGCTAACCCAAGATTTTGTCAGGCGGACAGGACAGACTAATCAGACTGCGCGGATGGACAGGCTGATCTGAGTCTTTGCTACACACACATTATTTTGTTGGTTTTGTCATGCAGTGGCCCAATTTCACATGAATGTTTTGAATCTTGTCAGTATGTTTTGTTGTCCACTTAAGCATCTGATCCTAGAGATTTGGTTTGTGGATGAAAATTAGATGCCTATTTAATTCACATGTTTATTAAACTCCAGTACTTTGTATGCTGTCCGGTCTAAGGCTGTGGCTTTGATGTTCTCCATGTGCCTTTGTGGCTCAGTGGCATTGCCTTTCCACATTATGTTATGTTTGGTTCCTTGTTGCTATGTTTATCTTTATCAGTGCCACCGAGTATGGTGATTGTCAGGGAAGAGAGGACTGGTTACATTGATATTTGATATTTCATTACGCACATTGTATTAGTGTGAGCTCTTCATTTTGGGCACCATTGGTGGGCTATGAGTTCGAATAATTTGTTGTGGCACTTACTAGATGTTCTCTTTTTTTTAATTCAATCTTTGTGAGAAAGATGCATTTGTTCTTGTTAATATTCTGTGCCACTTGGAAGTATGATTTAGTCTAGGTGGAGTAGGCTTACCTGATACTCATGCTCTTGATCACTAGCAACCAGTACCACATGGTTCATGTCAATAGTTATGAACTTTTTGCTAACCATGGATTTTCTCAAACAGTATTTGCTTTCTGATTTAGGGCTTCGTGGAGTCTCCGAACGGACCTATGTCTCCAAGAGCTCTTTTCAGCAGTGACATGCTAGACTCACCGGCGAAATCACCTACAAGATCTCAGCCCGGCACCACTGTGTCAACTACGACAGATTTTAGGATCACACTGCCCAAGTTAGATGAAGTAGGTATATTAACTGATTTTGTGACTGTTCATAGTTTGTCAGACTTAAGTCTAAAGTCAGCAAACATATCACCTGCTGGTTACTAAGAGTTATACCAGATTATGTATATGGGACAAATTTTGGTATGTAACCAAATAATAATTCTTTGTCAGTCTGTCATAATGGTCTAGTAGTCTGTCATAACAATCCTGAATTGCTATCCAAGAAATGGGATATTTCTTCATAGTAAATTTAATATCGAATTCCTTGCATTTCAAGTTGGTCTTTTGTATGTCAGCTGATCTTCAAAAGTGCTGACAAGCTAATTTAAACTGATGCTACCACCAAAGTGGGCTGCTCAGAAATGGTTAATAACTCCTCACCCAGGTTGTGATCTTTGTATTACAATTTCAGAATGCTGATCTTGAAGATTTAACCCCGGCTGCAAATACTACAGCAACAAGGAGGACCAGAGACCGACCTAAAACAGGAAGTGTGTTATAACAGCCAGAGTTTATTTTAATTTTAATTACAGTATCAATGTCAAATCAGTTGAAATTTAATGATATCCTCAGAAACATACCAATGTTTCTGTACATTTACATCACAGGATAGTATCACAGTCTTGAAATGAGACCCACTGTTGTACTAAGTGGAGAAGAAATGAACAAAAAATAAACAAAAAACTACTGAACATTGATTTCACTGTCAGTGTGCAGCCAAATTTGGTGTCATTTCCAGATGATTATAATTATTGTGTTGACCTCTGGCCTTCTGCTTGTGCTGTGTTTTCTTTATGCCGTCTTGATTGAATTCCTTTCTCGTGTGGTTTCTGGGGAAGTATGCGGATGCGCAGGCTGATCTGCGCCTTTGTTTTTCGCATATGGCAAAAACATGTTTCCTCATGTCGTAGCCCATATGACATGATCAGTGTATAAATGCTTCTGCTATGAAATCTTGCTGTTGCCTGTAACAAACAAATATACCTATCTTCCAGTCCATAATCAGACACAGTCTCTTGTTTTTAAACTGGTTTAGCTAATTAGAATGGAACTCATTTTCATGTAGATTGAGGATTTTACAGAAATGTCATTTCTTAAGCAACATGTGTGAGACAGAATCATACTGTTGAGCTTTCATATTTAAATACTTTATGGTGTTTTTGTTTCAGAAGTACTATATGACACCAGTATTAAAGACCTTTTATTAGATGCTGAAACATTGTTGAACAATTATTTGAGTATTTCTGTCTTGACATTGCAACCTTTTACATTTCAGAGCAGGATATTCAAGGTTGTGGAAATCGTCCAGGGTCTCTTTATCAACCAGGGTCGAGAGAAATGGCAAGAGTGGTGTAGATGTGAAATCACTGCTGTCATTCTCAATGGTGAGTCTTGATAAGCATTTCTTATGCACTGAGATTTACATAGTCTCTGAAAATGTTCTATTTATTGTGAGTAGATGGCTTTTTCTCGAGCTAGCTAAAATGCTCTTCTGATCACAATTGCTGCCCTGTAAGCATATTACAAAAGCCCATTTTTATGCTCAGCTAGGCCATATGGCATTATTGCAAACAATAGAGTACAGAATGACAATGAATGAGAATTCGTGCTGATATGTTGAACCATTGAATCCTGAACATGAGAATTTGTGCTGAAAATATAAAGCCTGAACATCAGAATTCTAGCTGATACATTGAATCCTGAACATCGTCTAAATCACAGAGGAAGTATTCTACAATATTAAAGACGCATTTTTTTTTGCAGGTCATATGTACAGAGTTCTTTTTAATGATGGGGTAACACAGACGTTAAAGAAGATTCATGTGAAGGGACTAGATGAATAAACTGTTCAAGACAGTGGTGCCAGTCAGTTCCTGTTTAGACCCTGCAACGACGCCTCTGTTACAGTGACATTTTGGTTTTTCCTTAATAACTTGAACAGGCAATGATGGAATTTCATCAAATTTTACGAATACATTGATATCCACAAGATTAACATTTATGATAATAGAAAAATAAGGGCTAGGGGCCAATTCTGTTATTGCCCTTTGTAATTCTTTATCTGCAACATTTTGGTTTTTCTTTAATATCTTGAACAGGCAATGATGGAATTTCAGCATATTGATATCCACAAGCTGAACATTTGTATTAGAATAAAAAGGGCTAGGGGCCAATTCTGTTAGAGCTATTGCCCTTTGTAATTCTTAATGGATTTTGTTTATGCATAGATAGTGCATATGCGGAAAAATCAATTTGTACCACAGCTTTAAATCTGATACTTTGCTTACCCAATAAAGACACATTGAACATTTGTGTGATAAAGTTTGATGCCAAAATATTAATTTTTGACAAAATGTAGCTTTGTGAACTTAGCCATTTTTTCCTGTTTCCTTTTAAATACGAGTTATGCTTTTGCTTAGATAGTGCATACATGAGGACATCAACTTGTACCAGAGCTTTTACTGAAGCTTTCAGATATGTTGCATATACAATACAGATATAATGAGCATGTGCATGTGAAATATTATTTTTGGCAAAGTGACTGCTTATCAAACTTAGCCATTTTGTATGGCCTTTGTATTCTTGATAGTTTTCTTTTATTAGCTCACATGAGCGGAAGGCTCATTGGTGAGCTTATTGGATAGGTCGGCCTCCGTCGTCCGTCGTCTGTCCGTCCGTCATCCACATTCTTTAAAAATCTTCTTTTCTGAAACCACTGGGCCAATCAAAGAGAAATTTCATATGGAGCTTCTCTGGGATGGGGGAACGAAAGTCCTGGTCACATGACCAAGATAGCTGCCATGCCCATATATGGTAAAAACCTTAAAAAATCTTCTCCGGAACCAAAAGGCTGATGACCTTGAAACTTGGTATGCAGCATCAGGTTGTCGGGTACTACCAAGCTTGTTCAAATGAAGACCCTGGGTTGACCTTGACCTATTTTACGGCATTATCAAATTTGGTCCCTTATGCTTTTGTATGGGAAGAAGGTAAAACAATGGATTTTTCACAAACTATTGTAGTCTATGATATAAAAGATGTAAGATGAAGTCAACTAAATGAGTAGTACATGAAGCTTTATGAGTACAAAAGTCAAGGTCATTCATTGATCTTGGTCCAAATCACTCAGATTAAATATTTTTAAACTTCTTTTTCTCAATTACCACTTGGTATATTGAAGCCAAATTTTATGTGGAGTCTCCTTGGGATGAGGAGATGAAAGCTAGTTCAAATTGTTTATGTCACATGACCAAGATGGCCACCATGCCCATTTACGGTAAAAATATGGTAAAATCTTCTCTGGAACCAAAAGGCTGATGACCTTGAAAGTTGGTATGCAGCATTGGGTACTAGAGTACTACTAAGTTTGTTCAAATGATGGCCCAGAATTTGGTCCCCTATGCTTTTGTATGGGAAAAGAAATCTATTCCAAGATTAACTGATGTCAAATTAATGTTCCAAGATTTTCCCCCAAACCCCATGGGGATTTTCATTCAAAATGTCCCCACGGGAAGAAAACCCCAAGGGGAAAATTTAATGTTTGAATTTGATGGATTAACTGTATTGCTAATATATTTTGATAGGTATGCTTTCCAAATATGTGAAAAGAATAGAAATCTTGCATAATTAAGAAATTCTGTATTGAAGAATCGTGTTGATCTTAGGCCTAAAAAATACCTGTGTTTCCGTTAACCCGACCGAGCTGGTTTTTTTGTTTTGTTTTTTGTTTTTTTTTTTCTTTTCGTTTTTTTTCTGTGCCGATCCTGCAATTTTTATTGCCTTCCAGAAAAAATAAAAATATGTTCAAACCTACCTACCTACCGACCCTAAAATATTACAGAAAATTGGACAAAAAACTTAAAAAATGTCGGAATTGCAAAATTAATGCTTAGAATCATATTCTTTAACTTCATAGATGTTCTACAAGTCATTATATGTATGCTTTCAGGTACAGTTGATGATATTTAGCCCAAATAAACATTCTTGATATTTTTCTATCACAAAAATTAGACAAAAAATAAAATCATTTTCCGACCTACCGACCCTAATTTTTTCGGCATGTTAGCGGAAACACAGATACTTTTTAGGCCTTAAGAAAATGTCACTGGCTAGTATGTCATCTACTTCAGTTGATGGTAGAAAGGTCTACTCTTTACCAATAAGACAATAAATTGAACCACGTCATGAGAAAACCTGTTTATGCCATATGCGAACAACAAAGGCGCAGATCAGCCTGCGCATCCCGCAGTCTGATCAGCAGCTTTGTTGTTCGCTGCCTAGATAGTATAATATCTCTAGTTTCTATATCCAAAATTTCAAGCCTCTAGCTAGCTTTTGTAGGTTAGCAGGCCGGTTTGAAAATTCCCTGGTCGCAAACCCCAAAGACAGGTTTTCTCGTGACGAGGCTCAATTTATTTAGTATCTCTGAAGATCGTCAAATGTTGTTGCCACATATCAGCATGACAGGCATCTAGGCCAAGTCGCAAAAGTTCCATGAAGGTCCTATGAAATTTGGCTTCAATCAGCCAAACTGCAAGAAAATGTCTGAAAGTGTAAACTTACCATACTAAAAGACCAAAGTGTTTTGGTTTTACCGACCACATATGAGCCACGACATGACAAAACCAACAAAATGGCATGTGCGCCCAGCGAAGAATCAGATCAGCCTGTGCATCCGCCCAGTCTGATCAGAGTCTTCACTGTTCGCATGAAGAAAGCTTGGGTCCTTAGCTACCCATTGAGCGCACAGCGAAGACTCTGATCAGACTGGGCGGATGCCCAGGCTGATCTGAGTCTTCGCTGGGCGCACAGTCATTTTGATCGTTTTGTCACATGGCGGCTCATATTCACTTTAGGGCATTGTTCTTGTAGGTTGTTATCTAGCAGGATAATAGCAAGACTTTGTCAACAATCTGACGTGGTGTTCTGCATGGTATTTCCCATTGCAACAGTCTTCACCCAACTCAAATCAAATGATGATATTTGTTAGTAGACGGGATGCAGGTAATCAAAAGTAAACATGGATGGAGCTCAGATGCGTAGTCTGTCAATGATTTATATATTTGTAAACCTTATTCAATAGTCTTTCGTGAAGATAAATACATAGAGGTTAATCCACAATGACTTTCAAATACAGGAAATATTTCCCCAGACTTGCAAATCCAATAAACAAAAGAGTGCACAGCTTCTCCAGTGAAATATTTCCTGTATTTAAAAATCAATTTGTAAATCTTTTTTTTTTTTTTTTTTTTTCTTTTTCTCAGAACATTTTAAATTTGCATTTCCATCTACCATGATGTTTTCAAAGGTTCTGTGTTGGTACAATGACATCGCTACAAAAAGGAATCAAAAACTGAATTAATATGGGCGAAATATTTTGTTTTGAACGTTGAACTAGCTAAAGCCTGCATTTTACATTTACAGTAATCGTCTGTCCAGTTACTGGTTCCAGAGATCTTAAGGTTCTAGGTTGACATATATTTGAAACTGCAATAAAATTGTTATGTGTCATCCGATCTAAACGAAATTTTGTCTGTATGTTCTTAAAGACTTTCTGAACACCACCACATCAATTTAAGGGGAAAAAAATATATTTTCGAGAAAGATATTATTCTTCAAACTTGTGTTAAATTTTGTCCGTTAAATAACGAAAATGAGGATCTTACTTCTTATTATAAGGTATGATGTATTTAGAATGAAGTATAAAGATACGCATAGTATCCTTTTCAGAATAAAAGTTGGCGGAAGAAATGTTTTATTGATACAAATTTGGAGGAATCCAGAAATCGATCGAAAATGCCAAAAGTATTCTTTGTTAAGTTTGAAACTACTCCTTGGACGATGCCACCTTGTTAACTTTATACACTGAAACTAACTATTGACAAAGATAAGTCTGAAACATAGAAGCGTAGCTTCTGTACCTATTCCAAGACTAAAGATGGACTCTGAACACAGAATCAATTAAAAAAATCATCAAGAATTTTAGTATTTGTAGGTGTACAAAATCATCATGGTGAAAGACACATTTTCTCTATTTTGCACTTATCATACTGGATTTTACAGATACTGCTCGAAAGAGTGTTTAAGTGTTTTTTTGTTTTTTTTGTAAAATATGAATAAAAATCAGTTATCAATTTCAAGTTTTTATGTATGTCAGCATAAAAGCCTGTCATGACTGAAAAGATCATGAATAATTTGTTGCCCTTTTATTTACTTGCTATTTTCCACCTTCAAACTGCCATCTGAATCAATAAACAAAAAACATAAAAAGGTCAAAACTTCTGATCACCACCTTAACAGAGAACTTATTTTATTACCATATATATACACACATGCACAGGTTACTGGTAAGTTGGTTGGCAGTATTATGAATAGCCCGGTGTCTAAGAAATTAAAAGGCCGTTCTTCAGTTACAGTAGTTTAGCGGAGTACTGGGCTAGTTAACACATTTCGAAAGTCATTTCCCCAACCTGATGCAGAATCCATAAGATTTTCAGGCTAATGAAATGATACAAAGAGGTATGCATTATTGATTAGAATAAGGACTGGTTGTGCTTTCACCAAATGGTGGTTTTCACCAAATGGTGAAAGCTCTTGGGAGAGAATTTATTTGATTTTCTTTGCTTCTGAATGGTAACTGACTGACGGAACCCCTATATTGACCAGGAAGGATTATCTTTACTGGGTAGCGATATGACTGTTTACGTAGATAGGCCTTATTTAGGGTGCACTTTTTGGTTCATACAGAAATTTACAATAGCCTTCTTCCTTTCATCTTGCCTTGAAAGTGAGGCTCTTCCAGGGGGTTACCTGTTCCCCTGTTCTTCTGAAATAAATGGTTTGTTCCAATGTTTAACCAAAATTAAAATTCTATTTCCTATGTTCCCTACAGCCTGAAATTTGATTTGTTTCCCTGTTCCCCTTCATTTTGGACATTTATTCCCTTGTTCTCCTGAAATAAATGTTGATCTCCTGTTCCCCCATACACTGGGAGGGTCTAGACAAACAGTACTGTTGGTCTATGTGCCTGTTAATAGTAAAACGACAATGCACCATACCAGAATTTAGTTAACAGGCAAATTCAACACGCCTGCCCTTGGCAAGATAGAAATGGTCCAATGTAGGGCCATGCACTAAGGTCCAGGGCTGGGGATAGTGCTGCGGGGATACAGCGGGTCTTAAGTGTC
>CAXIWW010000902.1:0-20099 GCA_964036315.1 Acanthosepion esculentum | reverse complement strand
AAGAAAATAAACTTCTGGTACATTGGCATTAATATGGGTCATTATATCAAAATCAATGTATCAGAAGGTGTTTATTTTTTCCCTTTTAATTAAGTTTTAATTGGATTGTTTATTTTCCACACTTTATTGCCTTGTTGTTTTCATGCTATAAATTCTGCTACACAAAGTAAAAATGGCAATGTGATCTACCAATTTTTAAGGAATATATTTGAAGGTGTTTTGCTTACTGAGCTAGATTAAAAAATGGTTTTGAAATTTCTGGGATGCCTCATCCCAGAAATTTCATTATCATATTATAGTCATCATTATTTACATGTTGACTATTTTTGTGATGAGCATGTAAATAATAAACAAAAAAAAAATGACATAAAAATCTGGTCACGGGACAAAGTTGGCCTGTTAAAAACAAAAAAATGGAAATATTTACAAAAATCCAACAAGACTCAGTGTTTTATTTGATGTAGAAATATATATATATATATATATATATATATATATATATATATTATTTCCTGTTATAAAAGATTATCCATTGAAATTTTAAGATGTTAACCCTGCAAGCATAAAAAGTTTATCCTGACATTACTGGTGACCCATGTTGTTGAATGATAATGTGTTTGAGTTTCTCTCTTGTGTTGTCATATCCTGTTAGGACAACAGACAAAATAACCTTGACTGATATTGAAAACCTTGTTGCTCTTGACTAAAGATTTCAGTGGGAAAAGAATACTTATGAATAATTCAAAGTGTCAACGGTTAACTTGTATATCAACGTTTACATGATGTGTAGCTGAGATCAGCTCACATCTTCTATTCTACTACTTGTTTTAGTTTTAAAATAGTTTATTTATTTTCAACTTTCAGAAATCTTCAGTAGTACTGTGATTCTAAATAACCTTACAGGAAATGAATTATTACAGTGTAGCTATTTGGAATTGAAGTACATCATTGATTGGGCCAAGAAGGTGCCTGGTAGGTATTTCTCAGTTGAGATTTCTTTTCTTTGCAATACACTATGTCCTTTGACATATGTAAAACTTTCAACACCATTAAATCCTTTCAATTATTATTTTATCCTTATTTTTGTCATTGTGTTTCACAATTCTTTTAAAAAAATGTTAGTGACCCTTTAACCATACAAGTAGTAAACAGAATCTACCACTTGTCTAAAAATAAAGAAATAATCTTTTGTTGGATCCCAAGCCATCTTGGAATATCGGCAAATGACAGGGCGGATTCTGAGGCAAAAAAAGCCATAAAGGATGCAATAACAAACACAAAGGTTACATACTCTGATTATAAGACAGTTGTAAAGAAAATTATCATTAAAAAAAGTGGCAAAATCATTGGAATACACTCATTAATAACAAACTCCAAAACATTAAACCCAGTATTAGTGAATGAAACTCAGAATACAAAAATAGAAGAGAACAGGTAGTGCTGACTCGCTTTCACATAGGCCACACCTAGATCACCCACCATCATTTACTAGAGGGCACAAAACTCCCAATATGCACTACATGCCAAGAGAGATTTACAGCGAAACTTATGCTGCTAGAGTGTGTAGATTTTGATCTAGTGTGAACAAAATATTATCAAGTGAGTAATTTGAAAAAGCTTTTTACAAAAATAAAACAATCCAAGATTTTAAATTTCCTAGAAGAAGTTGGATTGTACTCAAAAATATGAGTAATTGAAAAATAGTTCAAATATAAATGTATACATACATACATACCTTTTTCTACCGAACTATCGCTATGAATCTATTTCAAAATTTTGTTGCCATTAAATGACCCACTGAGGTTGATATGCCATAAAACAACCAACCAACCTTCTTCAGGTGAATGTTAATTGGAATAATTATAATTGGTATATCTTTAGGTTATACAAGACCTCAGCCGAGCAACTACTACTTTTGCCTAGTATGCTATCTCTCATCTTTAAATGATTCCACCATGAACATATAAATAAGAATCATGTGGTAATTTATGCTAACCTCATGTAGGTTGTCTATATTTCTGAGATGAGGTATTGTACTTATTTATATTGTTCAGACTGTTGTCTTCAAAGACATGGCCCAGTGGATAAAAGTGTTGGTTGGATCCAGTGACTTGACCCAGAGAGTCGTGAGTTCAATACCTGGATACTGCAGTGGTGAACAAAAACTTGGAGAGTTGAATTAAAGGGAGATAACTGAGACATCCAGAAGAAGCATGGCACATGGTACTAGAATAATCTACCACAGTGGATAAAATAAAGGGTTCAGTTCAAAATTCCAATCACCTGAAGAAGGCCAGAGCATACAATGGCTGAAATTTTGTGAATAAGACAATAAAGATGATGACAACACTCTGAACAATGTAAATAATCATGTAGGTTGTTTTTATTTGCATCCTTGTCAATGGCTGCTTTAATGTAGAGGCCCCAGTCATACTTTTGCCAGTGGGTCACAACAAAAATAACACAGTCAACATTTTGCTGCAAGCATCAGTCTGTACCTTTAGGTCTATTCTATTAGTGCAATGGAGAGGTGCTGCTTGGAATTCTAGATCCTCAGGATCTGCACTTATACTCATTATTGACTTTTAATCACAAATGTCATATTTGGGCATTTGTATGGTGAGATGTGGGTGTAAAGTTTTGGGATGCAAAACTTTTGTCAGGTCATAATACAAAATAAAGTTGGTTTTGTTTTTTTAAGACAAAATGTTGAACATTCTGATTAACACCTAAATGTAAAATGCACATTTTAAATTAACAATGAGCTAATGTATAAGTGAAGTTCAGATCTCTCACCAACTTTAGTTAGCAGCTGAAGTATGAGAACTGATCAAGCAGTTTAACTAAAATAAATTGCTATCAATAAAGAGGTGGATACTATACTGTACATTCCTCTTCTTATCCCTAAGAAAGTTTCTTTAATCAAAAATAAAGTTCAATTCTATAAACATTGATAATCTATTAGTTTTATTTGCAATCAAGCCACATATGCACGATTTCAACATGAGTTTTATATATATATATATATATATATATATATATATATATATAAATAACTGTCTTTTAAAATATTTGCAACTTCTTCATTTTAACGGGGTTTTTTTGGGGGGGGGTCTTAATTTTGTAATTGTTACCAATAACACTCTTTCCTCACTGAGTTCCTTGTACCACACTTAGTAAATACCTATAGGAATAGGGTGGGTTGAAGTTGCAATAGTGCAGTATGTACCAAGCTAGTTGTAGATAGACAGGGCATTTGTGTAGTTTAATATTCTCTGGGGATTCCACTAATGTAGCCTTGTGCTAGGCACAGTCAATATCTACAACAACAAAATACCTAGATAAGAAGTTGGTTTTAATTAAAATTTCTGTCACTACAATTTGTTTCCAGGCACTATACGGAAAGACAAAAAGACTGAAAACTTTTACATAATAAAGTCCAGTCAAATGAAAATAAAAAACAAAATGAAAACAAAGCAACCAATAGAAATTTGTCTGAAACCTAATATAAAATGTGCAAAGAAATAATTTTTAGATAAAAAATCACATGAGAAATACAGAAAACATTCCACAGATAAATAATTGCTTACAAGATCTGTTCAGGAAGTATTTGACCATTTTTAATATTAATAAACAAAAGTAACCTCTTTAGAGCAATGGTGCCTTAGCCTCTTGGAGCCTCTCATACTTATTCTTGTGTTCCTTCCATTTTTCAACAGTCTTCAAAGTTGTCTCTCTGGATTTCTGTCGGCTGTCTCATTACATTTACCTCAATCTAGTTCACGGTATTTTTAGTTTTGAAATGAGCTACAAGGCATTGGGAGCCAAATTTGTACAATAGAGTGGCTGACAAACCTTGGGTGATGCAAGGTTTTGCCAAAATAAACTCTTCAGGAGATGTGAAGAAACTGTCAAGTCACTGTGAATGTAACAACCATGCAGTACACAAAAACTCTGCCAACTGAGCGACCCCATAGGTGTGTTTATTCATTCATGTGCAGTAAGGTACCCTCTGATTGGTTATCAACTGACATCAAGGCCATAGAACCTGTGCTCTGTTTTCAATATGACTGGATATGTTTCAGGCAGACCTTGAATATAATAAGTGACCTTGTGTCTTCTTGTTTGTTTGGCAGGGTTTCAAGATTTGTGTGTTATTGACCAGACTTCATTGTTGAAATCTTCATTCATGGAACTGAGTGTTCTTCGGTTATCATACAGGTAAGTACGTTTTTTTTTTTGTTTTTTTGTTTTTTTTTAATGCAAATGAAGATGATTATCTGTTCTTGGGCAAAGCTTCTTTTCACACAGTTATGTTTTTTGTGAATAATTATATCCGACCACTGTAGGCAGTTATATGACCATTCAGAGGTCATGGGATAGATTTTCATGAGAATGATTGCCAGGTATGAAAGCTAGTGTAATTGACTGGAGGACAAGGAATTGTCCCCGAGTCACTAAAGTAGAGTTTGCCACCTTTTAACCCCATCACTATCCCTAACTCCATCACTGCCTCTAGCAACCCAAAGCAGCAGCAGATGGCAGCAAAGAGGAGAATGAGAGGATAAAATGATGCATTTTGGTCTCAGTCTAATGTATAGGCTTATGACCATATCACAAAAAATACCAGTTCTCATATGGTCACCAAAGTTAAGCAACGTCAGGCCTGGTCAGTATCTAGATGGATGACTGCTTGGGAATACCAGCTGTTGTAAGCTTGAATGTGTGAGTGATGTAATAGATAATGGCTTGGAATTTTTAATTGGAGAGCAGATTTCTAATTCCAGCTGGGTTCATTATATTCACATGTAAAAATAGTGTTGGGAAAGGCATGAATCCATCTTGTCTTCCCCCAGCTAGGAGTTAATTGGTAAGACTTGTGTCACTAAATCATTATTATCTCCTCCTCCCCACCAAACATTATTACAATATAAAAATATTTTCTGGCTTTAAATGACCTGCAATGGGTTGATAAGCTGTAGAAAATGAATGAATCAATCAATCAATCTAATATGTAGTACTGTAAGTTAGAATGGTCAAAACTGGTTCAAAACAAGACTGTGATGATGGTAACATACTGACTAATAGCCTGTGTCCCATGTATTAGCTCAAGGGTTTCTATAGTGATCCATTGCCGCTGAGGAGGATTAGATCTGGTTCTGGAGCCCTTTCTGGTTTTTGTCCAATGCCTAGTGTGATATTAAATTTGCATGACCACTAGCAGAATCAATCCAGTGTCATTGTGATTAGATGAGGACAGAAATGTGGGCTGAGTCCTTGGACTATTTATTTTTCTGTGGTAGAATGATTAGTTTTATTTAGCTTTATGATGGAAGGAAAATATCACTATATGGAATTATAAGCTAATTTATGTTGCTTGTTTTTCCTCCAAACAGAGCATTACAAAATGTAAAACTTAACACATTGATTGCTGACCACAAGATAACTCACGGTTATCACTTTTTATTATGACAATGATTAGTTTATTCACAGTGATACTTTTAGTTTTAAAACAATCTTAAGACTTCAGTTGAAGCTATAAATCAACCCATAAAAATGTTTTATTACTTAAGTTGGCTATTATAAAGTTGGCTTTCGGAATTGGCCTATAACAGTTAACATGTTAAATTATCATTCAGCTGTAGGATAAACTTTTGACCTGGTTTAAAATATACTTTCTGAAACTAGTATTTATGCATGCTGTTTTCCCCCAGTTGAATACCATGTGTGAATGCGAAAGAGGAATGTCTTCCATAATATAGTTTCAGTTTTTTTTTTTCCCAAAAAAGATTTAGAATAAAATATAAACTTGAAAGCTCGGCAGATAAATCATTTTTTTTTTTTTTTTTTTTTTTTTTTTAATTATTGTTTCATATACACTATATATCTCTAGTACGTATGGGTTGGGTAATAGATATTGGCATAGAAAGTGGAATGTGTGAGCCAAGTTCAAATTCCAAGATAGTTCATTGCATTAACTTTTGTTGCAAATGCCCTTGGCATAAATCTGTCTGCTCTCCTCCTGCTATGGGTTAAATGGCAAAGAAGACTAGGCTCTCTAGTCTTAAGTGGCAACCAGTCTAAGAGAAGAAAAACTCCAAATTATGGAGAAGGCTACAGGAAACCATTCCCTTATATTTCCCCAAGAACACATGGTAATTCCAAGAAAATAAAGAAAAGGAGTATGTAAAATCATGTTCAAAATTCAGATTATATTTTTGATTGATACATCTCTCAACTTGAAATGACGACTGAGTTTTAAAGAAACCAACAGGAAAAAAGATAAAAACCTGTTTTAAGATAATCATGATCCTAAATTCAATTGCTTGACTCATATGTGCAGAACAATGTAACTTTGCTATTGTGTAGTAAGGTTTATTAATAAGTCTGTAGTCTAATGAAAAAAACATTTATATAATGAATATTCATTTTTCAATATAGATTTTTTGTGAATGCTCCTAACCCAAGACTTCTCTCTTAATTACATGGATTAAATGTATACCATGAACATTTTAGATCAAAGTTTAGCTAAATATGAGGCTATGGGTTTATTGGTCCAATCTTGTATATACATTATTTGGTTTTATTTGAAAAGAAAACCTTTGACTTTATTTTTGCTTTACCATGACCTTATCTTTTTTTTTTTTTTTTTTTTTTTTTTTTAATTAGATCAATGGGCCTTGAAAATGTGATAAAGTTTGCTGAAGGATTGCTGGTGCCTATAAACTATGCCACCAACATAGGTTGGGGCAACGAGTTGATCAATGCCTCGCTTGAGTTTTCTCTCCGGCTCAAAAGTATTCAACTTGACCATTCCGAATTTTGTATCCTCAATGCTCTTGTGCTCACATATCCAGGTAAGTCATGAGTGAAGTAGATACATCTTAAGTACTGTTGATCCTATGAGTACATGTGTACTGAATACTCTCTCTCTCTTCTCTGTAATTCCTCCTCTTCTTTCAATTGTCTTTTTCCTCATCTCCCACATGGATTTTGGTTGATTGTGCTTGACACACACGAACAGAGTTTGTACAGCAGTGAGTTTGGCTATTGCCCAGCACCATTTTTATGGGAGTCAGTCTTATTCAGGCTTTATATGATTGGTCAGTGACTACCTAATTTTTTTTCTTCTTCAATGACCAATTAAATGCTGCCTAGTGAACTGCTAGGAAAAAATTAAGATAAAAAAAAATATTGATAATTACTAAAGATCAGTAGTGATAGCATGAATGACGGTAATCTTTAAATTAAACCTTCAAGTTTGGCGTTAACCATGATCTTCAAAATTCACCTGATATCAAAAGGTTTTCCAAACAATTCTCTGAACTTTGAGTCAGAATGTTTCCCGTAATACCAGTCAGCTTGTCAAGTCCTTACCTTTTCATTTGCCAAGTTCTATTTGTACTGGAGTCAATTTCTCTTCTTACAAGGGAGATAACTCTTAAAATTTATTAATCCCTGCCACTAGGAAAATATCTTTCTCTCTTTTGACTGTGAATAAAAATTTAGTCTATCTTCGAAATTACACTTCCACAAGCCATACTCCTTTTTGCATAGGTGTACACATGTACATTATATATACTTGGTGTAATTACCTTCTTGGAAAAAGTTCATATTCCAGCTGAAGCTATTGTTTGCATTGCACAGATACTCTTGTGGCAGCAGAGGTTGTCAAGCTTGACAGAAAGGGAGACAAGAAAAAAAATTTAAGTTTATAGCTTCAAGTTCTCTCAAGTTATTACTTTCTGTGTTGCTGGGTTAATCTTAGTTGTTAAGATCGTAAGGAATTCTGTTCTTTATGATTGTTTGATGTTTGCAGAATCATTTCTCGGAAGAAGAGTTTTGATGGTCTGTTTATTGGAATCGACTAAGACATCTTATACTAATAAAATAATCCCAAAATAAAAAGTTGGAACTGTAATTTTCAAGTATCTGTCTATATTTCTGAGATGAGGTATTATGTACACTATTTACATTATTCGTACTGTTGTACGCTCCGGCCTTCTTCAGGTGGTTGGAATGTCTTTATTTTGCTCACTGAGGTAGATTGTTCTAGTTCCACGTGCCATGTCCCTACTGGATCTCGGTTATCAGTTATCTCCTGTTAATTTAACTCTCCAAGTCACTGGATTTTATCCACTGGGCCATGTGTCCTTGAGGTTAGATCCAGTGACTCGACCCAAAGAGTTGTGAGATCAATACATGGCTAAGGCAGTGGAGAACATAAATAACTTGGAAAGTTGAATTAACAGGAGACAACTGAAATCTGGTAGGGGCATGGCACGTGGAACTAGAACAGTCTACCCCGGGAGCAAAATAAAGGGTTATGTTCGACATTTCAACCACCTGAAGAAGGCCATAGCGTACAACGGCTGAAACGTTGTGATAAATATGGCGGCAAAGATGAGTACAACAGTCCGAATAATGTAAATAGTGTGTCATTTTTAAGTGTATTTAACAACTGATGATATATTTACCCAATCAAGAATTTTTCCAACTGCATGCTTTCCAGGTCGCTATAAAGTGTAAACATAAAAATGGGACTACTCTCTTAATCTTTCACTGGCCAAATAACCACAAATGTGGTGTCTTGATTCTTGTTCTAATCAGTGTGTGCAAAAACTGGGAAATGCTTGTATGTGTATAAGGAAATAAAAGGTGAAAAACATCTCCATGTCAAGAAATGAAAAGGTGAATCCTATTTGCATAATATTTTGTTTATTAAGGGAATTTCCTTGCATAGTCCGAGAAGGAAATATGTGACTCTTTGGACATCTTCTGTTACTTCTGTCATGACAGACTAGCAGATCAGTGCTTCCCTGAGGCCAGTAATAACTCTAACTTTCCTATCACCCCTCTGCTCTTCTCTACATCATAACATACAGCTTTCAGTTCTCTCTCTCTCTCTCTCTTTGATGACCCATTCCCATCAGAACTACCTTCGATTCTAACTGTGACACATATATATATATATATATATATATATATATATATATATATATATATATAATATATATAGTGTGGATGACAATATTAAGCTCCTCCTCATGGGTAGACCACTTTGGAGGGAGGGGTAATTTTCTGACTGTCACCACTTGTATGCAAAGCTCTTCATTTATTTGGATTGAGCACTATGGCAGCTGGTAATGTATAATATCTCAGGATTTGTTTGTAAAAATTACCCTTCTTCTGTAGCTTGCACTGATAGAGCAGTGGAAAGATCTCTGACCGACATCAAGTCAGTTGGACTTCAATCCCACCCTGAAGCAATCACCAGTCTAACCTCACTGACAAGCTGTGCTACATGTGGATGACACACACACACACACACACACACACATTCATTAAAAATTGGTGCAAATTATAATAATATCATACAAAGACATAAATCATTTAAAGAATTAATTGGTGACGTTAATTCAATTAATGGCAAAATTACTTCACTAATATATCAATATATTTATAACATAAATCCTTAAACGATATTTTAATATTATTCAATATTATAATTATTGATGTTACTAGTTAAATATGCAAGCACATTCGAGAGACTTCCCAAACTAAAACAATTCTGCCTGATGATGAGAGAAGTCTCTCAAAAGTGCTCGCATATTTAACATCAACTAGTAACATTGATAATTATAATATTGAATATATGGATCTGTCGTTTAAGGATTTCTTAGTATGTTATAAATATATTGATATGTTAGTGAAGTGATTTCGTCATTAATTGAATTAACTTCACCAATTAATTCTTTAAATGATTTACTTCTTTGTATGATATATAAATAAGTTTTTGAAAGGCTTTACAATGCAATATAATAACTGATGGTTTTAGTTATCAATTATTTTTTTTTTATAAATGTCCGATATTTCGAGATATCTCTTTATCAAGGGCAAACTATAACTCTCTCTGAGATATATATATATATATATATATATATATATATATATATATATATATATATATATATATATATATATATGCCTGTGAGCAGAACTTTCTAATTTTCAGCCAAGAAAAAAGTTATCATTTATTTACCTTTTATTTCCATCTGGTCAGTTGGTGGCCACTATTAAGATTTTCGTTTGTTTTTTTGTTTTTTTTACACAAATAAAAAAGGTTTGCCAAAAAGTTAAAATAATCTTTCCTTGTTATTTTTTAATGAAAGCTTCTTTTTTTTCTTTTTTTTTTTTCCCTCGCTTATTTCTGTCTATTTATTTTCCAGATGCATCAGAAGTTGCTAGCATGCAGACTCGAATCTTGGACTCCCTTCGTCGTTATGTTGCCCATAAATTCCCCAATGATCTCCAGCGCTATGGCAAAATGTTGCTCCGCTTGCCTGCCCTTCGCACACTCAGTGCCAAGGCAGCTGAACGGTTCATGTCCCTGACACTAGATGGCAGCTTTCAATTGAATGAACTCGTATCACAAATGATTAGCTGATCCCAACCACTGCCTAGTTGAGGCAGCCTTTGAGAGAAAAAAGAAAAAAAAATTTTTTTTCCTTCTCGGCAGAAATAAAATGTACAATTTATTTTTATTTTTTTTTATATATATATACAACTCACAAGACACATACACAGACTGGTATGCAGCTTAAAAACGGTTACCTGCAAGAAAAGATTAGACTTTTTTATCTGTCTGCTGTGACCTGCTTCATATCATCACTATTTTTCATCAGAGTTCTGAAATGATATCTCGACGTTTATTGTATTTTGTCTTAAGGTTCACTAAAAGAAAAACTGCAAAAAAATAAAAAAAGTAAATAAAAAAAAAAATAACAGAAGATCCTGTATTTTTCCTGTTCAATTTAAAATTCCATTTTTCTTATGATCTACAGAAATGCGGATTTCTATGAAGATTTCAAAATGTCTCTGCTATAATCAATTTTTAAAATGTTAACATTTTTATTTAGGGCTGAATATGATATATACAGTACTGCACAAAAGTAAATGAACCCCTAAGATGATATTAAAAAAAAAAAAATTATATTTTTTCCCGATAACAAATTTTAAACTATATTAGGTAAAGTTTTTTTCATTAAGAAAAACCTTTATTAAACAAATTACAACTGCTTTCAAAAAATTTTTTAAGCTTTGGATCACACACACACACACACACACACACACACACGAAAAGTGGGTTTAGTTTGGGGCTGGATTTTCCAACAAGACAATGATCCTAAGCTAATTCACAAAAGACTGTTTAAAAAAAAAAACTTCAATTATTTGATATGTCACATTGTTACTTTTGCGATAATTGGTGATAATTTTGCACATCTTAATTTTAATATTAATTAAAATTAAGATGTGTAAGTTAACCCATTTACACTCTGTATTTTTGTTTTACATGGTTGCCATTGCAAATAATTTTTGTGCACTTCAAAAATCAAATTTTTTTTTTTTTTCCCCTCCCAATATAAATCATTTTAAAGGGAGACTAAATTAAAAAAAAAAAAAAACAATAACTTTAAGAGCAAGTAGGTATCTATTAATATTTTTATTCCAGCTTGATAACCATTTTTGAATGTGGTTGTAATTTGTTTTAATAAAGGTTTTCTTAACAAATTTTAAACTATATATTCATTATCTGGAAAGAAGACATTTTTAATATTATCTTAGGTGTCACTGTAGATGTTTGTAAAATGTAGAATTGAACTCTAACAGGACTATAAATAATGAGACAAAGTAAAAAAGCTTTTACAGACAATGCATTTCCTCTCTCTGCCACATGTCTCAGGTCAGAAATGTGTGGGTGGTGATATTATCGTGGTTGGATAATTAGGTAAAGTTTTTGAAACCAGTATATTTTAAAAGGTTGCAAAGGAGAGCGCAGAAAAGGGACTGAGCATAAACTACAAGACAGAGTGTACGGTCATCAGCAAAAATATAGATCAGAAATACAGGTCGGGGACACCAAGATCAAGTAGGTACAGAAGTTTAAATATCTGGGAAGTGTCCTCACAGAGGATGGCAAATGTGGCGCTGAAATCAAGAGACGTATTGGGTTGGCGAAGGACGCTTTCCAAAAGCTAAGCAAAGTTCTTAGACAGGAAAGTTTTTGCGGGCAACAAAGAAAAGAGTACTGTACTGCTAGATGATACCCATCCTGCTTTACGGCAGCAAAAGTTGGACGATCTCTTCAAGGATGAGGAGGAAACTCGAGGCCATAGAAATGTGGTTCTATAGAAGGATGCTGAGGATATCATGGACCCAACATGTGAGCAACTACAAGGTTCTGAGGAGGATGCAACAAGGAGAAGGCTCACGCTTGATATCAGGAAGAAGCAGCTGAACTTTCTGGGACATATAATGAGAAAGGAGGGCCTGGAGAATCTGATATTCATGGGAGGGAGAGATGGGAAAACAGCGCACAACATACTTGACTAACCTGAGTGAATGGATGACAGGGAGAAGCGGGGAGTCAAGTCCTGTTGAGAGATAGGGGGAAGTGGAGAGCTATGATCGCCTATGTTCTGAAGGATATGGCATATAGAAGATATTTTATAACTAACACTTTTAGGAACAGGTCTATCAGCACAAAAGAAATGATTAAAAATCAAGGAATCTTCTCTTGTTCTCTCTCAGCAATCATCCTGATACAAACAAAAATATTTTATCATAACTAGATGAAAAAAAACCTTTAAAAATGATTTGCTGGCATGTATCACTTCATGATTCCAAAATTTCCTTCAATTTATATTTTATAAAATCTTGAATCATCTAACAGAGTTATAACCAATAATACATGACCTCAAGTCTCTCCGATCTAAAACCACATTGTTTATGAATTCTTATGACTTTTGGGAGATTCCATCTGCAATATCAATAATCAACATTAAATTCTTACATTGGTCATACAAACATCACACTCTCTCATAGGTTGACTTGTCACTTGTCAAAGTTGGTGCAATTTGTGCACATATCAAACATCACAAACAACCAAAATATAACTATTGACATAAGACAAATATTAGTAGATAATACCAAAATACTATATGGCACTCATGGTAAGACTAAATATTTGAAGATATGCAATACTAATGCCCTGCATTAACTAAAATATTTTTCACTACAGGAAAAGGTATTTTAAAATGTGTATAGATGATTTAATATCAATAAAAAAAAAATAACCTGGTTTCAGTTTACTGGATTG
Organism: Acanthosepion esculentum; assembly: GCA_964036315.1. Taxonomy (NCBI): domain Eukaryota; kingdom Metazoa; phylum Mollusca; class Cephalopoda; order Sepiida; family Sepiidae; genus Acanthosepion; species Acanthosepion esculentum. The sequence continues at coordinate 6,940 of CAXIWW010000902.1, read as the reverse complement.
AGAAAAAGAAATGTATTTTCATTTAAACTACTTTTGGAGAAGAGTAAAGCTAACTCTTATGACTGAAGAGTATCATAAGCTTTCATCTATATGAATAAATGCGAAATTGGAGCTCAATTCTCCCCATGAATTCTGGTGTTAAAAAGGACCCAATTCTACATTATGGTAATCTACATGCTAAGTGTTCAATATCTGTGTTTACTTAGGCGATATCACTTTTCAGGTTTAACTAATTTGCATATTTTTGTTAAAAGCATATCTTATTAATTAACTGTTTTTCATTACTGTTCTTTTATTCGAAGATTGTTTTGATTTTTCATATTAAAAATAGTTCTGTTTAGGAATATTGTCTTATATAATGCAGATTTCGTCCCCAAGAAGATATTAAGGTAAAAAGTAAAGCCAAGAGATAGAGACGAAGGAATAACGGACTGCACAGAGCAGCATTTATTTATTTACTATTTTTCTTTTTGACAAATACTTGTAGGTTTTTCAGTAGCAAAGGTAACTAAAATAAAATATCAAAAGGTTTTAAATAATTACTGCAATATTTTACGATATCAAATTAATGTTTACTTTTTTAACAAGATACTCGCAATTTTGGACATATTAAAATTTTTCAACCTTTTCAAATGAAAATGATAAACATTTATTTTTACTTCTATATGAATAAACATGAAATTGGGGCTCAATTTTTCATTTAAATTTTGTTTCAACGATTTCAAGTAGTGAATTTGCAAAGTGATAGCAAGCGGGGCGAAGCCTGCTAGTTTGTCATAAAACTCGGCATTGGTAGTAAGGCAACTTCTTATTCACAATAATGTTCAGGGAAATTAACTTTAAAAAAAAAAAAAAAAAGACTCAACGTTTTTACTGGTGGTAAGTGATGAATACTTAAAATTAATTTCCCACTCCAAAATATGGCTGTCGCAAAGGACAAAAATCATACCTGTTACCACTGGAAAATTCCTTAATATAACTTTAATCGGTCAAGAGATGTTACACTGAAAAGTTACCAACATCCAAGAAGAAATGATCTAGTTATTGCATAAACGGACCAATATACATACAAAATCCATACCTTCCTATTAACAGTAATCTATAACATGATCATAAATTAATAACTTATTGTCTTGATTCTTAAAATACCATTGTTAATTAACCTTTAGCACACTGCATCATTTATAAATATTATTACTTGTATATAGAATCATATCAAAATATAGTGTTTTTATATATTAGTTCTATATATTTGAAATTGCAGTAGCCTGGCTCTCAATTTCAGTCAAGATGTTTTAGGTGTTGCCATAGAAGGATATACCTACACAAACAAGAAATTCAAATTTAACATTGGCAGGGCTAACATCTTGTTTAGTGAAAATAGTCACCTACAGAGTGCTAAAAGTTAAGACCAGCATTTCAAATTGAAAGAAAAATAAATAAAACTAGAATTTTCAAACATACTAAAAGAATTTTTTCACATTTTTTTCTTTTTAAATACCAAAAGTCGATATCTGTTAAGGAAAACTAAAAAATTTGTGAAAGAAATCTATATTTCACGTTTATTTTCAATTTTAAATCATCTTCTATTTTAGAGCATAATTTCAACCTCGGCAGTGTTATTTTCAAACAAATAAAAATAAGTTAATTTTAAATGAGTTTTAAACTTTTATGATTGTCATGCATTTGTTGAGAATGATACTGCTTCATATCCGACATCAGAGTTTGAACTTTGGACTGTCATCATTCTTTAGATTCCAACATGATAGAATTTTTGTAATAAAGAGAAAAATACTTTTTAATGTATATGATTTTACCTATATTTTCATTGTTTTTGTTAATTGCTTATTTCACTTTTGATGTTATCATTTCTGAGTTAATTTTATTATTAGCGAGTGGACGAAGCCTGCTAGTTATCGGTTCACATGGAGGGGGGGGGGGCTTGTTATATTTAACCTTTAACACACCAAATTCTTTCTAGAATTGTTCTCACTACCATTGCAGGTATTTTATTTTGTATACTAATAAAAAGTTGAGTAATATTTTGACCTCATGTAGTCTAGAAGAATTCAAAATGGCATCAGAAAATGAAAGTTTATCTGTATTTGAAAGTGGTAGTGGGCGATTTCCAGCTTAAAATACCAGAAATATCAGTTAACAAGTCTTTATTTATAATAACTGTCTCAAGGCGACAATGCACCTACGGCTGCAAAGAAAGAGAATTCTAGGGTGACAATTGTCACCTTTGGTGTGCTGGAGGTTAAGGAAGGTTTTACAAATTTATTTGTAAGAGATTTCATTTAACTGGTAGTTTGTTAGCAATATGTATACTTTTAATATTATTGGAATACATTATATTGCATAATATACAAAGAATTGAAGATAAAAAGATACAAAGATAACAAATAAATACCAAAAGAATTTATTCAATACAAGCTAGTTTGCATTGTAATTTTTCTGAAATCGAGATGGAAGTTGGGATTTTACCGTTTGTTTCAAGAGTTTCTTTTGACATATGTTTTCTGCTGTCAGAAAAAGTTTGATGGCATTTGAGTGATACCGATATATCAGACAAACTTTCTAAGGCTCTTGACCAAATTCTGCCTATGGTGTTTTTTCCAATTCCAAATGTTGTTGCAACATGTTTGATAGCACCACATTCTAAGGTGTTTCTTCTCATACCGAATGTTTTTGCAACATTGATAGCACCACATTCTAGTTGACGATCTTTGGATCTCTCCAGTAGTGCTTGCAAGACTGCTGTTCATTCTGAGTTAGTTAATTTGTGCTTTTTACGCCTTTGTTTACCTTTCACATTATTTTCCGCTTCATTTTCCATATTTGTTGTCTTACTGCAGGTAGTCTGAAAATATCTTTAAATATCCTGTGGTAGAAACAGTCGTGTTTTTATTTATTAATAGATTTTGAACAGAAACGGTGAATGTCTTAGTTTCAACACACACAAAATGAGTTGTCATAAAAACACTAAAATCTGGTATGTTTTTCTGACTGTGCACCATCTGTTTCTGACCAGGAGTAATAATTAATTAATACATACATTCATTTAAGATAAATGATTATTAATCCCTAATATTTGTTCATGTACCTCCAGAAAATCCTACCCCAATATTGCATCTTCTTGGACTAATGTTCTCAGTTGATATGGGGTGGAAAGACTACATTGAGTCCATCACTAGTTCAGCTGTCAAGAATGTCGGATCACTGTGTTGAGTGAGATGCTACTTCTCTCCAGAATCTATCATGCATATATGTATAAGTCTACCATTCATCCTTGCTTAGAATATTGCTGCCATATATGGTTCGGCACCTCTTCTATTTTCCTGGAGCTCCTTGATAAGGTCCAAAGAAGAATCAGCAATATTATTGGGCCTGATTTATTGGCTAAGCTACAGTCACTGGCCCACCACTATAAGGTTGCCTCTCTGTGCCTCCTTTATAAATACTTCCATAGTAAGTGCTTGGATGAACTCCTCGCTATGGTTCCTAGACTATAAATTCAGGTGCAATACTTGACTGGCAGCAAGATCTCATCAATTTACAGTTAAGCAGGCCAGATGTAGCCAGAACTTCTATGCTAATAGTTTCTTTTCCCACACCTATCGATTGTGAAACTCCCTCCCGGTCACATACTTTCCAGGCGGCTTTAATCTGCAAAAGTTTAAATGCAATGTCAATCGCTACCTACTGTCGTCATGATTGCTCTTTTTCTCTCTCCTCTATTATTAATGTTTCTCTTCCTAATTCCTCTAACACCCTGTAACCGTTTACTTGCTAGTAGTGCTGACTTGCTTGGGGTGATTCCAATTAAAAAAAAAAAATTTTTAGTGCAGATATCAATAATGTAAGAATAGTTTAAAACTTGACATTTGTAAAATAACAGCTAAATCAATAAAAAAACAGAAAAATGAGGAATAAAAAACAAAAATTAAAAAAATTAAAAACAATAGCTTAATCAATAAAAAATAGAAAAATTAAAAAGATAAAAACAGATAAGTATGTCACATAGGATGAAAATGAGTAACTACCAACAACCGAGGTTCGAGCATGACACCCTGGACTTATATGGTTTCCGCTAGGTGTATACATAGCGATGTCAGGCTACTGGCTGGGGTGACTATTGAGGGGAGTTATAGTGGAATTATCCAGTCGAATTATCAGACATTAGGCAAGCCACCCTACAAGCAAGGTATTCACTGAAATTATTAATAATCTTTAGTTGACTTTACTTCCTTGTTTTGTTAAATATTTATTTACAGTTGTAATTAAGTACTGTTTTATTTTAACATTGAAGTCTTGAGTTATACTTAATTATTTAACAGCAAATGTAGATCACAAAAAAGTAACACTAAATTGCTAAAAACAACAAATTAAAAAAAAATATATTAAAAAACATCTAAATTGATAAAAATAAAGTTTTCTCTTTGATTCTGATATATGTCATGGCTTGAAGGAGAGTCTAATGAATTCAAGTTTAAAAAATGATTCCCCACAAAAACATTTCCCTATTTTTTATGAGTAGACCAGTCTTTTTAAGTAGTTCTGTGAAATTTTATATGAGAGTTCTCAGAATTTTACCATGAAAAAAAAATGATTTGCTATAATTCCAAGTTTACAATGTTTTCTTTTGAAATTGTCTTTTCAGACATATATACGGAACATTTCAGGAAGGATGATCTGTATTACATTCAGTCTATATGGTCTTTGAATAGCACTTATATATATATATATATATATATATATATATATATATATATATATATATATCCAAGCAGGTTCTTCTCATGGATCACTGATTTGTGGAATTGAGGTTGCTTTCCCAGATTGATACAATCAGAACACATTCAAGACTAGAGTCAACTGTTATCCTCCCTACATATTCCTCTAAACTGTGTCTCTTACTCTGTAATTCTCTACCACGTGTGGCTGTTGGGCCTTGTACAGAGTGAATATCATTGTAAAAATATATATATATATATATATATATATATATTAATTCTCAGAATAAACTGTAGAAAAAGGCTGTTTAAATAAAGAAAATAAGAAAACACAGTAATTTAGTAATTTAATATATATCCATTCAAGTATAAGAGGAACAAGTGTATTATAATACCACTGTCCATATCATTTAATTAAAAGAGGACTCAATGCAGAGTAGAGCTTAATATTATTTATTATAAGAATTTGAACTAAAACATGTTAGAATCGCTACACAATAGCAATCATGTTTCAACACTAAAAAAGTGTTTCCTCAGGTGATCATAATTTTCTAGAAATTTACTGAGGAGAAACTTTTTTAGCACGATTACTATTGTGTAGTAATTCTAACATGTTTTAGTTCAAATTCTTATAATAAATAATATATACTTTTCATCATGACCGAGGGTTTGAACGTGCTGGCCTTGTTAAGATTGTTGAGCATACTAGATAACACGCTCTCTCCAGAAACTGTAACTAAAGTCTGCTCAGCATAGTTGCAGTATAAACCACAAGTGGGCTCTGTGGGTGTTGAACAAACAGAAAATGTCCCTGAGCAAGTGTCTGCAAATAGGGATTAGCTAGCCACCCCAGCAGACAGGTATCCTCGAATATGAGTAGCCATTATAATAATATTAATAATAATAATAAATATATATATATATATATATATATATATATACATGTACTCTTAGAAGCAGAAGTAGGGGGGATGGACAACATTTTTTCTTTCTTTCAGGAAAATTTTCAATTCCCAATGATAACGAGCACCCAATTTAATACTTGTGCACCATTTAAATGATTTTCCAAACTTCTATTATTAAAATCTCTTGTTTATTGCATATTTAGAAAGAGTCAAAGTTCCCAATTATTAAGACACCCTGCCTTGTATTAGGCACCTACTGTCCTCCTGATTGTTCTTTTTCTCTCTCCCCTATTACTAATGTTTCTGTTCCTAATTCCTCTAAACCCTGTAACCGCTTGCATGCTAGGGTAAGTGCTGCCTTGCTTGGGGTGATTCCAATTAAAAAAAAAATTTAAATGCAGCCCCCCTACTTCTGCATCTTAGAGTACAAGTATATATACATATATATATGTGTGTGTGTGTGTGTATATACACACATATATTAAGTTGCATTATTAGTGAAATGCGCTCGATATCAGTGATAGAGCTGTATATGCGATGGCATAGAAAGGTTCTGCTATCCTGGATTTTGTGTCTTCGCACTCTTCAGGCAGAAAATGCATTGCATTTTCTGCCTGAAGAGTGCGAAGACACAAAACCCAGGGTAGCAGAACCTTTCTATGCCATCGCATATATATATATATATATATATATATATATATATTAAACTTAATGATGAAACATTTTAGAATAATATTTCTTAAAATAAATGGATAAGGAAGCAATTTAATTTAGTTGTAAATGTTAATCATACAAATTCGAACATTATACAGTGAAAAATTTAGATCCAAATTCAACTGTTAACATACCAGATTATGGATTTAAGGATCCTCTTATATTATATCTGAGATATATGGAGTTTAATTCAGCAGTAAATATTAATCACACAAGTTCGAACATTATACAGTGAACATTTCAGATCAAAATTCCACTAATAACATATCAGATTATTGACATAATGATTCTCTTCTATTATATCTGAGATAAAAAGAAAAATGAAGTCAACATTATTTGTAAATTTTTTGAAGCATTGTAACTGTATGAGTAAAAAATTTGAGATAAAGTAATCTAATTTACAGAAACGTTTAACTGAGTCTTTAAAGAAATAGATTTTGAATCAGTGGGTAACAATTTTTTGCAGTCAAAATAAAAACAAGTTTCATGGATTTTTTTACTGCAAAACAAGCATTTTATATAAAAACAATTTATAAACTTAGTTCAGATCCTTTTTTTTCCGCATCACCGAGTTAGTTGTTGGGT
>CAXIWW010000901.1:12500-17500 GCA_964036315.1 Acanthosepion esculentum | reverse complement strand
ATGGTGATGTCAAAATTGTCAGCAGTGTTTTTGATCCACTGCTCCTCTTTATGGATGAGGACGGATTTCTTGGCGCTGAGGATTATGTTTGTTTCTTCCTTAGTTAAGTCTGAGTATACTGTAGCAAACTCCAGGGCAGTAGTGAAGAGGTCTTTCGATATAGACTGGTAGTAATCCACAATATCGAACTGAATCAGGGTGCAATCCGGTTTATTGTCGATGTTGGTAAACCAGTTGATGACTTCTTTGGTGTTTATCCAGAGTTTTAATCCGAGTTGCTTTTTAATTTGGCTGGTGATCCTTTCTTGGATTTTTTTGCTGATCTTTCCTATGTCGGGTCTAGTTGGGTTAATCATTCTGGTAGTGGGGTTTTCCTCAAAATCATGTTTATGGTCCATAAGTGTTAGGTAGCATTCTTTCTCAGCCAGTTTACCAACTCTATCACTTATTTTTAGTTTCTCAGTAATTATCTTACTTGTTCTATTGATACTGTCAACCATGTTGATATTGTTGTTATGGGCTTTTTTATAAGTCTTAGTTAAATTTTTTAAAATTAATTTGTTGTAGTCGTCAGCCTTCATCTTGTAGAAGTTGCCCGTTTTGTCGGACTTAACTAGTATTTTATCGCTGCTATTTATGTTTTTGACTATTTGGTCTAGATGCTTCTGGAAGTTGTTTTTCTTTTTTTTGTGAAAGGAGATGTTGTTGATTATGTTGAGTAGGTCCTTTTCGAATTCCTGTAGGTTCTTGTTGAACGGTGCAGTCTTTTTACTTCTGAAGCCGTAAACCTCATGTTCTTTTTCTGTTAAGTTATTCCCTCGTAGAAAGAAGAATGCTTTCCATCTCATTCTTCTTATTAGTTCCTCTGTTTTTGTAAAAGTTTGACGAAATAATTTTGTTTTTTGTAAAAGTTTGACGAAATAATTCCGGTTAATAATAAAGGTTAAGAGTGCTCGACCTTAATTTGGGAGCTAATATGTATATATATATGCAGGTGTGCAGAAAAATAGGAAAGAACACGTAAGGTAGGTAATCCGGTGTTCCTTAGTATTTTGCTTTTATTTTCAAAAAGACAGTGCTCCATACAGAAGTAGAGCTTATATTATAATATTTTTAGTTTTTAAAAATATGATTCCTTCACTACATAAGAGTTCTCATGTTTCAAAAGCGAGAGCCGAGACCCCTAACATAATTTTTTAAGTTATGTAGAGTTAAGGTGCCTGGACCCGCTTCCTTGTCAAGCGAGAATTTGGGAATAAGCTATCTTTTGGTTAGCGCGTGTTTATAAGTGCGGTCTCATTGGAACATTAGTTGCTATGGAAACACCTAGTGTCGGCCATTTTGGTTAGGTGGTTCAAAGAGCTAAGAATTAATTTTTATCTACAGACCAGTCCCCTTCGAGAAATGTGTGTCAAGTTACAATGGGGATTAATGTTTTCCAATGAGAAGAAATGGTTTCAAGCCTTCCCATTAGTCATTGTTGATAGAATTTTACTACAGGAATGCATTGAAAATCAAGAAGAAAGGGATTGTCAGTGGTCAGGTATGAAGGAAGCATTACTGATAGAATAGGGCTCTTCTATTTCTAATGGAAAGGCATTGCTAATGATTTTACTATAGAGATGCATTGATAATCAGGAAGAAAGGGATTATCAATAGTCAGGTATGGAGGCTAACATTATTGATAGAATAAGGCTATCATATGTTTAATTTATTCTAAATGCATTGCTAATGATTTTACTACAGGAATGCACTGAGAATCACAAAGAAAGGGATTGTCAGTGGTCAGGAATTAATGCAGTTTTAGTGACAGATCAGTATTATTATATGTATAATTTATATATACACACACACACACACACACACACACACACATATATATATATATATATATATATATATATATGAGAGAGAGAGTTTTGTTTGTCAACTTCAAAAAAGAAACTACAATTAAATTTTATTCAATTCTATATTCACCATTATTTGCAATGACACATTATGTAGGTCTTTGAGATGAGAATGAGAGAGAAAGGGATGGACAGATTGAGAATGATAGAGAGAAAAAGTGATGAACGTACAGAATGAGCAAGAGTGAGAGAGGTTTACCTTAATCTTAATGGATTTAAGGTTAAATCCCCCATCACTTAATAATATTGGACCCTTGTAAAAAAACTATTTACTGTGAATTTTGGTGCTTGTATAGGAAACGCCACATAGTAGGAACCAATATTTTGCTACAAACAATGAAAGGCTCTAGCCATAAATAAACTCCAACCCCAGACCACTTCTCCAGAATAAGATACTTTACACCATCCACCAGTTGCTAACACAAGCCTCTCCTCATTAACAAGGCATCTACCAGAGAAGGACTGACATTTTTTTTTTAATCATATCACCCCAAGCAAGGCCGGAGGCCACTATCACGCAAGGGGTTAAAGAAGGGTTGGAGGAAGAGCAGATAGGAGTGGCAAGGGAGGGGATGTGGAGAAAGAGAAAGACAGTGGGTCGATCAAGGCAAGGGGGCCACAAAAGATCCGGAGCGAGAGCAGATAGGAATGAGAAATGAAAGGATGTGGAGAAGGGAAGTGTATAGATCAAGGCAACTGGAGTTGTCGATTGACGCTACACTTAAACCGTTGGAGATTGTATTTGTCAGGGAAACAGTAATAGGGAAGGGAGTTCCATAGGCGAGATGTGCGAAACATGAAGCTATTGGAGTAGAAGAGACGTCTACATCTAACAGTTTCCACGGTGTAGGAGCGGGATGCCAGCCTGGTGGGGCGTTTAAATTCACGAGGCCTGGGGACAAGCGAACGCAACTCCTCAGAGCAATTACCGTGGAAGTACTTGTAAAAAAGGCAGAGCGAGGCAACATCGCGTCTGTGAGAGAGCGACTGTAGACGAGATGACAGATCAGGGCCAATCACGTTGCCTATCCGTCTCTGGATCTTATCAAGAACCCCGAGGCAAACAGCAGGGGCCCCAGACCATATATGGCAGCAATACTCCATGCAAGGGCGAATGGTCGATTTATAGACTTGAAGGATCGATTCCGGGGAGAAAAATTTCCTGGCTTGGCACAGAGAACCAACTTTCTTTGCGGTGGCTGATGCAACTGACTCGATGTATTTGTTCCATCTCAGATCAGCAGACAGCGTGAGACCGAGCAGCCGCAGGGAGGAGCTCTCGAGAAGTTGGTCATCAGACATTCTAATGGGATGCAGGTATGGATCCTTGTGGTGGTTGATAGAGAGCAGTTTTGTTTTAGAGGCGTTAAAGTTAACCATCCATTTCTCATCCCAGATCACAACCGATTGGAGGTCCTTTTCAATTTGAGTTGCCAGGTTAGCTTTGTCCGCCTCACTAGATTTGTGTTTGAGGCAGGAGTAAATAGTGGTGTCGTCAGCGTAGATGCCGACTTGGGAGTCTATGGCGTCAGGAAGGTCGTTTATAAATATGAGGAACAGAGTAGAGCCTAGGATGGAGCCTTGAGGAACACCTGCGTTAGCGGGATAGGATCTGGAGATGAATCCACTAAGAACAACCTTCAAATCCCGGTTTGACAGGAATGACTGTATTAGGTCAAACAATCGACCTGTGATACCATAACCCTGGAGCTTGCGGAGAAGGCCGGCATGCCAGACTCTATCGAATGCTTTGGAGATGTCAAGGGCCATGGCACGAGCTTCACCGTTGTTATGGATAGCTTGGTAGACAAATTCAGTGATAGCCGTAAGCACATCGGCAGTAGATCGGGCAAAGCGGAAACCATACTGCTTGTCTGAGAGCAGATCGTGGGATATCAGGTGATTAATCACTTCGGCGTTGATAATGGCCTCGAAGACTTTGCCGAAGAGGGGTAGGAAACTGATAGGACGGTAATTGGAAGGGTCGGAGGGGTCACCAGAGTTCTTAAAGACAGGGACAATGGTTGAGGACTTCCAGCAGTCAGGAAAACGGGACTCCTTGAAGCAGCGGTTGTACAATTTAGAGAGGGCAGGCGCCAGTTCAGGTGCGCATTTCTTTAGGACAATGGCTGGTATTCCGTCACCACCAGTAGCCTTGTAGTGATCTAGGTTAGAAATAATGCCCAATACCGACGACGGGGTTATGTGCAACCCGTTCAGGAGGGCCTCAGTTCTGGGAGGGAAATCGGGCAAGAGCACCCCGGAAGAATCTAGCGTAGAATTGGAAGAAAACTTCCGAGCGAAGCATTCGGCCTTGTCAGCAGTGGTGGTCAGGATCTCAGACTGATTGAACAGGGGAGGAATGGAGGGTTTGTTATTGTTCAGGACGCTCTTGCAGAGGCGCCAATAATCTCTGGAGCCAAATTTGCGGGATGCAATACGTTCCTTCATCCGAGCAGCAAATAGTGACTTGGCATCGTCGAGGATACGCTTACACTCGTTGCGGGCAGAGATAAATAGACGTCTATTGGAGTCGGGCATATCACTTCGAAACCGGTGGAAGAAGTGTTTCCTATGGGCAATAGCGGCTGAGCAAGCAGCTGTGAACCAGGGGGAGGAGTGAGGTTTGACCTTGAATTTCCTGGAGGGGATGAAAGCTTCGATACCGGCTTTAATCCAGGAAGAGAACTCTGAAGCACAATCATGAGTGGGGAGCTTAAATACAGCATCCCAGGGGACATCACGGAGGAAGTCACGAAACACGTCCCAGTCAGCCCGTTGGTAGTAGAATGTGGTTCTGGTGGTAAGAGGCTCTTTGCAGGGGGTGGGGCTGAAGGAGATGCTAACAGACACTATAGCATGATCGGAGTTACCGATAGGACAGAGCTGCGTGGCACTACAAGATTCAGGGATGGAGGTAAAACACAGGTCGAGGAGTGAGGCCTTACCGTCACGGTTGTAGGCAAAACGCGTGGGGAAATCGATTATCTGAGTGAGGGATTGAGAGACTGAAAAGTTGAGAGTATGAATGCCTGCGAGGTCGGTAGTAGCGTTCTTAAGCCACTGGTTGTGATAGGTGTTAAAATCGCCAAA
>CAXIWW010000901.1:2500-7500 GCA_964036315.1 Acanthosepion esculentum | reverse complement strand
TTTCCACTTACAAATTAATTTCGTCTTACAAAATTAAGAATGGGCTTCCTGCCATGGCATTTCAAGTTAGATATTTGACATAAATGTACCTTTTTAGAAGACTTTTTAATCTTATTTTATATATTTATGTTTTATATATTATATTTAATTTCTATTATTTTAAATGGGGAAAATTGTTTTGACATACAAAATTTCCAGTTACAAATTTCACTTCTGGAATGTATTAAATTCATTGGGCGAGGTTCCACAACATATATATATATATATATATATATATATATATATATATATATATAATGGTTCAAATTTTTACTTGTGCCTTGATGTGTCAAAAGAAACTGAAGATTTTGGGAAATATCCAGTGACAGAAAATACATTAAGGATTGGCTTAGCCTATCCTTAACACATGCATTTAGAGTAACATGTTATGCTCTTAACTCTCTCAAAATCACAACATAGTCCTTCAGTAGAAATAATAAAACAATTTTAACTGATTAAATTACTTTGGGACATTTCCAGTTTTATAAAAGTGTTATACATCTAAATCAATTTTATGGAGACATTGTGCAAAGCCCCTAATATTTTTCTTTGAGTATTTTAACTTTCTCTTGTGTTATCAATAAATATTCAATGGGCTCATCTTGTTGACCAACACCAGAGTTTCATTGTCTCATTGTCTGATACTTCTAAAAAATTATTACCAGATATTATATGTATTCCCTACAAACGCAAATACTAAACATAGACTCCGAATTTCAATTTTTTAAAATACATACAATGCTGTCATAAATGTGACCATATCTAAAGATTCAGAAACAGTTAAATTGTTGATATTCTGTTATAATTTCATTATAAAATATAATTTTTAAACAATCTTGTAGCCTACGGCTGCATCATGTTAAAACACTGTTTCCTGTATGATCACTGAATTTAAACAATGTTGAGACTGGTCAGTACCCAGATGGGTGACTGCTTGGGAATACCAGGTGATGTAACCTTGGATGTGTAAGAGATAATTGGAATTTGGCTTTCAAGTTCCAATTCCAGTAGAGTTCATTATATTCACTTATATGCAAATTTCCTTAGGAAAAGATATGAATTCATGTCTTCTCCCCCAGTTATGGGTTAATTAGTAAGACTTGTATTAGTTAATCATTATTATCCTCCCCACCCTTATTGTTACAATTTAATATATGTTCTGGCTTTAAATAATCTGCAAAAGATTGATAAGCCGTAAAAAAACAAGTCAATCTAGTCAGTGCAAAAAAATCAAGATAGTGCTATAGGCTTGAATGTGTAATGGATAATGTTTTGGAATTGTTAATCAGAGAGCGGAGTTCTAATAACAGTTGGGTTCATTATATTCACTTACATGCAATAGCACCCTTCGGAAAGGTATGAATCCACTTCTTCTCCATCCCCACAACTATCAGTTAATTAGTAAGTGTATCACTAAAACCATTATTATCTAAAAGGAAATTAATAAAATTATGTGCAATATATTTAGATTTTGGCATTAAATAACCCATAGAGGTTGATATACCACTAAACAAAATCAACCAACCAGTTAAGCAATCTTATAAAATAAGCACAACAAATTCACAATTCCCCAATGATCATGTAATTTGGAATGTGTATGTGTGTAATGGCCAACTACTCATTTTCAAAGTGACTAGTCAATCTCTGTTACAGAATCCTTCTCAAGCACATTTGTGTTCATTTCAACACCCACAGAGCCCCCTTGTGGTTTATACTGCAACTATAATGAGTAGTGGACCTTAGTTACAGTTTCTGGGAGAAAGCACATATCCGGCATGATCAGCAATTTGAATAATGCCAATATGTCCAGGAGGAGAAGGCCAATTGTTTTTATTCAACTTTCAAGCCAGGAAAAAAACCAACACTGGTATCAGTTCACTTATGGAGATGATAAAACTTGTAATAACAATTTCTTTTGACTAACAAACTTAAAATTAATCTTCGCTGGTTGGGAGGTGGCCAAAGTTGAAGGCTCAGATCAGATGAGACACCAAGGAGGGTGAAGGAACTACCCATGCTCACTGAGGAGTGTTAGTGGGAGATGCTAAGTGGAGGAGGAAGAAACTGTGGGTAGAATAATGCCTACAACCCCCCCCCCCCAAGGGGGAAACTTCCAAATTGGGAAATAATTAATTTCTCAGGACCAAAACAATGTAGAAGAAGGGGGAGGAAATACCGAATTCCTCAGCTCCTATTCCTTCAATAGGGGTATATCAATCCAGGTAACCTACAGTTAATTCTGAACAGAACACTTTATTTTATCTACAGGGTTAGACTGTTTTCATTCCACTGTCCGTGTGCTAGGGATATCTCATCTAGTTCTTATTTTTAACAATGATCATTTATTGTTCACACTGTTTCCATTGAATCACATTGCTCAGCCCATGGGTTGAACTCAATTAGCATGTCACCAAATTCATGAATCAATGCTTTAATCCACTAGGCCTATTTTTTCAGCTAGAGGATGATTTTGTGGTAATAGAAGATCCGTAAGAATAGTAAAATGTTGTAAGAAACTGAACGTAAATTTACTGTAGATGATCTAGTGATTAAAGCATTTTCAAAACTCTTTTGTTTTAGTAAATTGTTTACACTTTTAATCTGACTAACATTTTTTAAATCAAAATTATACTCAGTCTCATTAAATTGAGCAACTAATGCATTTATAGTGTTATAAACATAGGGATGAAAATCAACAGTTGATTTACTCATGACAAGAAGATTAATGAAGGATAATAATGATGAGGAAACACACGGGTATATTTAACAAAACAAGATAAGGATTTATTCACAAATTTACATGGTTGAAACAGTGTCAATAGCTTGTTTCAGGAAAACAAATAAGAATTCTTAAAGTTCGTAGTTTTAAGAGGGAATGTTCATACAACAGATTAAATGATTTGACAAAAAATAATATTAAAAATGTTTAAGAAAAAAATTAAGAGAGTTTGTTACTTACCAAAGGGAAATATGATTTGCATATGTAGACAAAAAGAGATAGTTTGAAATACTTAGCTTTCTTGGATTGTTGAGAAAAAATTCTTTGAAGTGGCACAAACTGTTTAGAGACCAATAATATAATTGGCAAGTAATTTTACACTGGCAAGAACTTCAATGCTGTATAAAATGAACAGAAACAAAAACTTTTTATATAAGTTCAGACACTCTTCTTTGGTTAATTTTTCTTATTATTATATGTGAAGGCAAGGTTTTCATTGGTCCAAAAACAATTTCACATAGCATCATGAATTTCTTTCCTCCTCTTCCCTCAGCTCACCAGTTAATTTCCATGAGATGTAAAAATCTCACTTAGGTTCATGAATTCTTTCCTTCTTCCACAGTCCTCTGAATTTGAAGTGAGTGGGTGATGGGAATTATTATTTTGCACTCACTACACATTTAAAATGTCCTTGCCCCTAATATATACATATATATATTATATAGGCACCTCCAATTTTCACTAAAAATTAAGCATATATGATAAGAAAATGCCCCAAACTTAATAAATACACAGTTTTATTATCAAAATCATTATGTTATTATTAAGAGGAAAGACAAAAGGATTTTTTTACTATTGTATTTTTTAATCCTTTTTAGAAGCTACAATAATGGATTTTTACAAGAATTGTTTCCATTTTTAAAAAAAAATTTAATTGTAATAATTTATAAAGTTTTAAGTGTTTTAAAATTCTGTATTAATTTGTAGAGATTATGTGATAGTTATTAAGTAAAAACTATACTCACTAATCATAATAGTCCTGAGTATGACAATAAATTGCATCCAGCACCAAGGCCTCTGATCAGGAGCTTGGAGGTTTTGAGTAGTGTGGAACCACCTCCTAATTGCTGTTGTTCTCAGGCCCACCATGATCTTAGATGGTAATAACTGTTAGGGTCCCAGCTATAGGCAAATAGTAAACCCCCAAGCAAAAACAAAAAAATTATGAAAGTATAAAATTACATTTTTATAGTAAAATGACCAGTGATACATTTTATGGCAGAAATACCAACAATACATTTTATCTATAGTTGAAGGCATACAATTTTGTTCAAAATATATTTAGATTTCTGCATAAATAACCCATAGATGTTGATATATGACAAAATGAACATGAAAGAACTTTCATGTCATTAATCCATATAATATGCTACAATTTAAATCAAACTGTATTCCAAAATATAACTTTTACAAAACTACAACATAAAACACACATATCACTGCCGGTAATAATTATGTCCAAACAAACATGTATATGCACAACAGCTGAGTATCATATACCATGTATTCAATTGTGAAAGCAGAATAACATATGATATTTTTATTACTTCAAAACTCCCAAGAAAATTAAATTTCGGCATTAAATGACCCACAAGGAGTTGATCAATTACTAATCATAAATGAAAAAAGCTTACTATAATTCAGTGACACCCAGTATCTTAAAAAGAATTTTCAATTTTTTTTCTGCGTGTATAAACGTACCAAATTTTGTAAATACAGATGTCCCTATGTGACATCATAAGAAAATAAAAGCAGTAACTATAGTAAATTTAAAGCCAAAGTACCTATAATTCAATAAAAGATTATATTGCTTAGAATATTTTCATAAATTTTTCAGATTACTGAGTAGTAAAAAAAACTCATTTCAATCAATTTAAATTTCTTTTAAAATACAGCAAAGAATTTTACTTATTGAAGATATTAAATTGAATGTATTTGCTTGAAATTGAACTAAAATAAAAACTTCAAAATTAAAAATTAAAATTAAAACTACCCATTTTAAAATCTAGATTTAATCTCTATTAAGATTAAAATTATAAAATTACTTAGGAAAAAACAAAAAATACATATGTTATTCTATTTATTTTGTTTTTATTGAAATTAAGTTGGAATAAACGTTAAGATCGACTGCTCTTAACTTCAAGACAATATGGATACATTTGAATTCTATGCATAGGCAGGG
>CAXIWW010000900.1:10000-22500 GCA_964036315.1 Acanthosepion esculentum | reverse complement strand
AAAACCTTATTAGACAGGTGGTTATAATATTTTGGCTCATCAGTGCAGATGTACTCATAGGTTGACTTTGTCTAATAAATATTCATTGTTCATTTCTGTTCAACATAGTAATTTGCTTATGAAACGAAAAAAAGACCTAAAAATATCAATAATAGTAACAAATATGGGCAACAACAGTAAACATATTGAACTTGCATTAACTGTAGATCAAACTAATGAGCTATGATGATCTATCTATATTATGTTAGCAAATTAGTGGGGGTTACTATCTATGGAATGATACAAACAGGAAAATGATATAGAAGAATACATTTGACCCAAATAGAAGACATCTAACAAGATTTTTGTGAATTTGTTATGATTTTGGAAATGGAAAAAAACTATCAGGTACTGCCAAAAATTCTGAACTGGCAGGAAATTGTTGTTTGGTAATTGTTGTTCTTTTTCTAATTCTAATAAGTACAATTCATAGTGAAAAGAAAGTCAACATTATTATCTTTAAAGTATGCAGTGTACTTGATTTGCATTCCTGATCAGAATCTCAAATGTAGAGTCATGAG
This sequence comes from Acanthosepion esculentum, assembly GCA_964036315.1. NCBI lineage: Eukaryota > Metazoa > Mollusca > Cephalopoda > Sepiida > Sepiidae > Acanthosepion > Acanthosepion esculentum. The sequence continues at coordinate 21,940 of CAXIWW010000900.1, read as the reverse complement.
CCAGATCAATTAGGAGAGGAAACAAAAATAACTTTTGGAAGTGATCTAGCTAAAAACTAATGAAACAGACTCATTTCCTTCATTGGTTCATGGGATGTTTTAAAGTTTGTCTTCACATGAACTATGTTTATGAAGACTCTTTATTGGGTCTTTAAGATTCTTTGGAAATATTTCATGCAAAGTATTTTTTATTAATTTTATATCTTCTTAACTACTTTAATGTTTAACAGTAAAAGCCAACTCTTTAATAAAGCCATATTTAGTCCACTATAATTCTTATAAGTTTATTTATTAATGAAAAATATACACAATATACCTGTTTAAACATTTCATCATCAGTATTCTTATTTTTATTACAAATATTAGGCATAAAAATTCCATACAACAATAAAGTGGGATTAAATTTAGAAAAGAAATTTCCCTAAATCTTATTATCTTTTTTTCAAAACATAACAGCAAACTGATCTGTTTATGGTCCTGGCTATTTTTTTAATAAAATTACAACTTTAGACCAAAAAAGTTTATTTAATATAAAACGTTTATGGCATTAAAAGAAATAATTTATTTTTTTACTTATCCTTCTACATCTTGTGGCTAGAGACACATTAAAAAAAAAAACAAATCAGCAGCATCTGGTTAGATTTGAATGGGAGAAAAAAAATTTAATGACCTCATGTTTGCTAATATTCATCAATAACCACATCATTTCTAGAACAGTGATACCAAAATAGGTCATGCAGCACTAGACATCATACGTATTGATGATTCTTTCGTTCATAAAAATAACAGTGAACAAGATTGTCCTTTGTTACCACTTTTAAACAAGAAGGGAATATATTTCTACCTGCATTCTTACATAATTTCATTAGAAATATTTTAAATTAGCTGAAAAGCTTTCTTCAATGAATTTACTCTAGAAATTCGGTACAAATTGCTGTGTGATAATGTTAATTCATAAAAAAAACCCAAAAACTCACCTTTAGTGTCAAAGTAGAGTCTCTGATTCTTCTTTGCCATCATTGTCCAAACTGAGGTTTTGTTTACTACGAATGGAATCTTGATTAGAAAGAGAATCCTGATCATCATCAGGAAAGTCTGTTTGAACTGCCCCATGCTTTTTTACAATGTAAGGACTGGGGTATTTTTCAGCTTTGGACACCAATGAAGTGTTTTCATCTTCATCAATAGATACGTTCTCTTGCATTGCATTGTCTAACTCTGACAGTTCTTTTGCACTGCAGAGAGGCGTATCAACTTTTACAGTATTATGGAAACGAGAAAAATCTATTTGATACTGTCCATTTTCCTTTTGGAAGGTAATAAGGCGTTCAAAACGATGACCCCAGAGAATTTCTCCAGGTAAATAAGAACTTCGTGCTTGAGTTGTCATTCCTGTTGATTCTACAATACCTTCTAAAATGACAACAAACTCAAATTGCTCTCGATGAAGGTCTTCAGCAGATACTTCCCAGAATGGGCTATCATCTTCAATTTTATGAACTATAATAACTGGCCATACTAAAAACAATCTATCACGTCCATCTTCATAACCAAGGTTAACATCAAATTGAAAAAGTGGGAGAATCTCTCCTTCCTTTGTTGTCTTTTTTCTAATTAGTACCCCACGGACATGAGCCTCTACAATATGAGACTTACGCATGTCTCCAACTCTAAACAGTAGGCACAAGTCTCCATCTTGTTTACAGATGCATGCATTCTTGCTAAACATTAGAGTCTCAGCTCTCTTTTTTGGACGTGACAGCTTAGCAAATACAATACCAGTCATAAGAGCCTGGCATATTACACCAAAACATGATTGGATCATCATCACCACAACAGCTTCTGGGCACTCTTCTGTAGTATGTCTTGATCCATAACCAATGGTGTGTTGAGTTTCAATTGAAAATAACAGAGCAGATGTGAATGAATGAATTTCTACCACGCAAGGCTTCCAGCTTTTATCTTTAAGGTGGTCCAAGTCTCCATGAGAGAAACATATTAACCACCATATCAAGGCAAATATCAACCAGCTGCATATAAATGCCAGAGCAAAAATCATGAGATTATACCGCCATTTAATGTCCACCAGAGTGGTGAAGATATCTGCCAGATATCGCCGCCGCCTTTTCCGTATATTTGTTTGAGTAATGTTTACTTCTCCATTTTTATAAATTAACCGTCTCCGCAGTTTCTTGGAATAATGTCGTTCAGCCCTTCTGTTGACGACTGGTCCATTTGCTTGGCGTTGTTGATTCCTAGAAGCATACTCAGCAAATGAATCCTGTGATGTACGCCGCTGATCAAGCTTGCCTGAAGAAGTGAGAATATCTGGTTCAACTTGTGGGGCCAAGCCATGTCCTGGTATTGGACTGTACCCAGTCTCCATGACCATAGCCTGCATGAGTCCAGCAAAGGGTCAGTCACCTTGTTGAATAATAGAAGGTAGTGAGAATCCAGCAGTGTGAGATTGGATCACCTCCTTTATTTTCTATTAAGTTTTGATTTTTTCTTAACAATTATGCCCATCCATTATCATCTGAAAAAAAAATAAATAAAAAGGATTTTAATAGTTAAATTAAAGGATTGTAACAGATAAGTTCGGTAGTTATGATTAAAAAATACATAAATAAAATAGATAAAATTTTTAAGAATTTTTTTAAATTACAAGGGAATGGTGAAAAGTTCTTGACCTAACTAGGAAGGAGTTGAAAACAATGTTTGATTGTTTGTCAGATTTTGAAGAGTGGATCAGGCCAGGAATTTCCAGCACCCCCTCATATGTTCTGGGATTTTACAAAGAAAAATGTGAAGTAACTAAACTCAAACCCAAATAGGGAAAATTATTAAAATTATTTTCAATAGTTTAACATTCTTTTCTTGATAATCTCTACTTTTATTTGATAAACACACCATTTGTAAACAAATAATTACTGTAGCTCAATTGATAAGTGAGAAAAAAATGGATTTTTATTAACTTGATTTTTGATCTAAGTGTTATTTTATTCTTTTTTTAATTTTAGAACAATAAAAAGTAATAAAATGTATTAAATATATTAGGTTGATGCAAAAGTTGATTAGGTCATCTTTTGCAGACTCCGCAAAGTGTCTTTCAAGTTTACTCAGCTGTTTATTGCTTGTGTAATTAGTCATCTATTGTATGTAATTTACAAGCCTTAGAAAATTCCAGAAACTAAGAAAAGGGTTTTCTCCATGAAGTAACAGAAACAGACATTAGTGTTTAAATATATATCTTTCTCTTCCTTCAGAAATAAAAAGATTCATTTTTGGACAAAACAATAACTGGAGTAGAAAGTACCTTTTTCTAAGAAGTTTTTGAAATTTTGCTGCATGACAACTTTATCTTCATGTTGCAAATGCAATGTAGCAAATGACCCTGAAGCTACCTTTAGGCTAACATTTGTTTCACTCTATACAACATTTATTGACTGGTCAGCAGTTAAAAGTACAAGATATTGAACATTTCTTTGGGAAATTCATTGAATCAAATCATATTTTTTATGGAATACACGATTTAGCTGAAAGATGGAGTAAGGTCTTAAAAAGCTAAGGAAAATACTTTAATAATTGAATTTGTCAAAAATGTTTAAAACTTTTGGATTAATCTAATGTATATTTTTTTAAAACAATAAATTAAAAAAATATTAGGGGAACAAAATAAATAAATAAATCTTAGATCAAAATCACTTGTAGTTCAAAGAGAGGAGATAGACTGAAAATCTTAACAGGAAGAGACAATTTCCAATGTTTAATCTTCATAAGAATGAAGATTACATGAAAAAGACATGAATCCTAAGTTGAAGTATGTTGCCCTAGCTGAGTAGAATTAAGTATCTATTCACTTTTGTTCTTCAAGGTTGTGAAACACTTTCAGCATTGAAGGTTCCATTAATCACTGATAATAAAAAATATTCCCAACCATAAATCCAGTTAGTAGAGCTAGGTCAAGAGTTCTCCTTTCAGTTAAGTCAGATAAGATTGCTATTTATTGAGTATTTAAATATCGGGTATGGATGTTCAGTTAGTAACTGAGCAAATGGTATTTGGGAAGAGGTTGTTTCTATACATGGCCAAACTTTATGTATAGATCTCAAATTTGGTAGTCACATTTATATTCCAGCAAATGTTTTAAGATAAGATTTTTGTACCTTTGAAAAAAGAGAACTTTTCTATTATGCAAAAGTATCTTTCTTAGTAACAAAATAACTGTTTGGTGTAAAATGATAAGTTCCCTTATTGTTAATGCTTGAACAAAATAAATATGCCTGTGCTTTGAAAAAGTAGTTTTTCCTCATAAAATATATTTATATTTCTGCTTTACTTGTACTTATAATTTAATCAGTTTCATATAACTCAACTCTAACATAAGCAAAACTTACCACCATCAATACTAAAAGAAAGGTTCCATTGTCATTGCAACCAGTTTTAGTCCAAGGCTTGACTTCTTACCTGGTGCAGGTGGGTAGCCCGGCTAGTAGTTATGAGAGGATGCTGAAAAGTTCTAGGCCCAACCCAAAGACCAAACATCAGATTTTTTTAAAGAATTAAAGAAACTTGAGAAAATATGTCAATAAACAGAGGATCACTTTTGAAGAAGAAAATGAAAAGAAATATCAAAAGAGTAAGTTATTTTCTAAACAAAACATTTTAAAGCATCCAACTGAACATTTAATCACCACATAATGACAAATGTCGAAGCTATGACAGAAGTGCATTTAGCAATGTCTTATCGCAATAACTAATAAATCATTAATCATTATATTTTATGTTATGTTTCATCAGTAAGCAGTTGATGAGATAGAGTTTTTCAAAATGAAATGATAGGTAAATTACTTGAATCTGAATTGTAAGCATTCCTTTCCTGATCTACTGAGATGCCACAACATTTTAAGCAAAACAAAGATAATTTTACCCACAAAACAAAATTTACCAAAAATAATTGGTAAAATCCCTAAGAGAAATGTCAAATATTCATTAGTAAAACTATTATAATAAAAATTAATTTTTTATGAACACAACTGAATTATTTGAATGAGTAAATCTAAATTTTCAGTATTAAAAATCATATTTAGTTGGTTTCATTATTTTGGTGTTTGATACAGAAATATTGCATAAATGTCATGTAGAAAATTAGAAAAGCCTATCTGGAAAATTGCTGAAATTATAGATTAGCAGATTAATTAAACTTCATGTGTCCTGGTTTGACTAGGACTGCCTTGGTTTGAGAGGTCCATTCAAATGTCCTGTTAAAGATATATGCTATCAGTATTCATTTTATATGTCAGTCTTGAAGTTAAAAGGGTGTTGAGCCTTGAAAATACTTTAATATAAATGAACCTAAACCTATAATAAAAAATGAAAAAACCTATGAAAAATATCCTGGTTGGAAATTATGGTAAGCCTATTATTTAGTATAATATTATACCCATGTGCACTATACCGAGTCTCAGTCATGCATTTGAGTTTTATTATTATTATTATTATTATTATAAAAACTAATGATTCTCTTGAATTAGCAAGAAGGTAAAGAAAAGATAAAAGAACTTCAATCAGTCAACCTTATTGCAATCAATACAATTTACAAGTCTGTTACTTGAATGTATTCCTGATATTAATTTATTGACAACTTTCTCCAATGCTGCTCTGATACAGAATTTTTTTAATTCTGTTACAATTTGCTAAAATAACAATTTTCTGATATACCAATAACTGAAGAGTCATGTAACATTAAATATTCTTTTGTTTTTTTGTTGATTGCCTCTACTGAAACTGTCATGAAGAAGGAATAAAAATTTACACAACTAACAAATGTAATCACTCTGCACATAATTCTTTAGGGTTTCTAAAAAATTCTAAAACAAAACATATACCCAGTAATATTATAAGCTGACAGTAAGGTTCAAATCTACAATTTTCTAACTATATTTTATATATAGTACACTGTTAATATCTAATTCCTGTAACATTCATACAAATCACTTTCATTTCATTAGTTGCCACTATACACTTCTACATAAAGCAAATTTTTAGAAATAATTCAGCAAATAAAATCTTTCTATATACAACTAAATATACTTTGTAAATATTTACAGTAATTAAACAGAACACATTTTGCAAATACACAACTGACCATTAAAGTGATTTTTAGTAAGTGGCATTCCTTTCAGTGATTTATGCTTACTAATGAACCTTTCAAAACATTGGATTCTTAAACATTTGAATCTTAAATTTGAAAAGTCTAACATTCAGTAATTAATACCCAGACATTCATTTGTTCTTCAGGCACTAAAACACTGTTTTTGTATTGAGGTATTGGCAGCTAAAATAGATGCTATAAATCAAACTTTTATACCCAGAAAGAGGGAAAAGAATAATAGAAAAAAGAAAAAAATCATAATTATAATAATTTCTACAATACTATAAAGTAGTACATTTTATTTGACGATTTATTATTGTAGAACTGAATTAAAAATAAGAGAGAAAATATACATAACTGTTAAAAAGAAAAGGAATTCAGAAACTTACAGCCTAGCAAATTTAAACAAAAAAAAATTGACATGGTTAAATAAAAAATGAAAAAATAAGCAACTGAGAGAAAATGAAAAACAATGCAATGATTCTTAGGAAGAGGAGTATATCAAAATTAAAGAAGCTGTTAGCATTCTGGATATATGAAATTTTATAAATCCATTATTTAGTAGCATAACAGGGACTGAGATGTCATAAAACTAAACAATGGCACAATCAAACTAGTTTCATTTGTAGATTTTTAGGAATCCCCCAGAAGATATAAATAAATACAAATAATACTTGGATTATCAAGTAGTATATAACTTTAAGAAGATGTAACTCATTGGTAAAGCAATGATCTGATTTTATCCTGTTGAGTATTAAGTTGATAGGATTTATTACAGTCAGCTGGCAAAAAAGATTTTTTTAAATCATGGCATTATAGATTCTTTTCCTTAGCATCTTGCTTTGGTTCACAATTCTGGATATTATTAATACAACTAAATACCTATTACTAACTGACAGACACAAATGGCTTTCGTTAATAAGTTTAGGAAAAGATAGCGTATATTTGTAATGACAATTACTATATTTCTTTAAGACAAAACTTGGCAACCAAAAAAATATTTCCAAATAAATTTTGACATTCTTTTGAAATTCTGTCCAGTGTCAACAATATAAATAAGTAATAACTAAATTGTGTGTGTGTGTGTGTGTGTGTCCCCGTGTAGTAATAGTAGTAGTAAATAAAATAAAAAAAGTTTAAAGACTTATCTCCTTCCTTCAATTTTACTCTGCTCTTCAAGGCGTAAGATAAATCAATTGAATTTATTAACACATATCTAGTTTAAAATACATTACATAAAATAAAGTTAATTTTTGATGTCAACTTAATTTTTAAATTTTTTCTTAAGGACATTATTACATGTGATCTAATCTGAGTGCAGTCAAGCTGGGTGGAGAGATGTCAGAGATTGAAAGTGAGCAGAGTTGAATTGAAGGCTCGAAGAAGTACGAAGAAGCGAATTACTCCTCCAACATCTAAGACTGCTACTATTATTACTACCACTGGAAACGGTACAGTAATCAAAGGGTTGCATTTGGCTCGTATGTCGTCAAGTGCAGTCGAGCTGGGTGGAAAGATATCGGAGATTGAATGTGAGCAGAGTTGAATTGAAGGCTCGAAGAAGTACAAAAGTGACATCAGGATTGGAACAAAACCCCTGCTAACATGTACTATTGATATAAGGACCGCTGCTTCGGCTACCATGAAGATTACTACTACTGTTACTACTGCTGAGGAGGAACACAACTATAAACTTTAAGCCACACAGAAATCTTTATCTCTCCATCGCAAGAGTCGTATATCGTTCTGAGACAATTTCACAACAAGCTAATCACAAACCTATCTCTCTCTGTCTAGAATCCAGTGTATGAGTTTTTACGTCAATTATTTTCTTTTCTGTAACCCGTTTCTTTTCTATACTATTCTTTTCTGCTATATAAAAGACATTAACAATTCAACCATTGAATAGTTGCTTGTCTGGCTTTCTGCAGATATATATTTTTTTTTTTGGTGCATTCTAAATTTCTTAGCACAGACTCTCCAGCCGTGTCTACATCTTCAGTTGACTGTGAATGGATGAATATCACTTCTGCTTTCTGGATCAAACCAAACACAACGTGGGCAGGAAGCAAGATTAAACCAGTGGACCGGTCGAATGATCTATGGATGCTCAGGGGACCTACGGCCACTCCCTTAAGTTCGGTTCAGACTGAGTAGACACCTCAACCCAGAGAGTAAGACGTCAGAGGTTGAGGGGCTGGGGTGAAAGTGTTAGAATACAAACAAAATCAGATGAGTGATTAATGTAAACAATATGTGGTGCCAGGATGTGAGGGACCCATGGTAAATGTGCTGCATGAAAATGACTTTTTTTCTTAGAAATTTCTTTCAATATTAGGGTGCATCTTCCAAATTGGAAAATACAGTGTGTGTGTGTGTGTGTGTATATATATATATATATATATATATATATATATATACACACACACGCACACACACACAGTCTGAAGTTATTAAGCACATCTGTTCAATTCAAGTGGAAATATCAGGTTCATTATTGTTACTATTATTTCAAGTATTAACATGAAATGAGTAAAATTACTTATTCCATGTTAAAAACTATTTTAAAATGTATTAAAACATAATTTCATCTTAGATAGTGTATAACTTTCAATAAAACATGCCAATAGATTACCAAATTTCACTATATTAAAAACAAATTAAGACCATGTTTAATAGTTGTCACTTAAGCAACAATTATAAATACACTAATTTAATGGTTTCTTTATATAACAAAAATTACTTCAGAACAATTTTATAGAATCTTTGCCTGTGAAATCTGAACCAAACAAACTTAACATCAATTACATGGCAGCAAATGTCTATGAATGCAGAATGTGGCTCATATGGAGAAGTTCTAGAGACTCTGAAGGCAATGTACAGTAAAGAATGGAGAGAGACACTTAACCAGTTTGTAGTTGAACTAAACACTCCAGAAAAAAAGATTGCCATTTTACCACTGATTGAGCAGTATAAATCTGAATTAATTCTTGATGCCACCATCAATGGTATTGCATTGAACCGTATACAGTAAAGACTGAGAATATAACTCAAATTTGAATACAACCTTTGATTAAAGTTAGAACAATAAATGCTGCATAACAAAGCATGAATAGTTATAATCAATATCTACATTGTTTAACACTAGTGCATCAGTAACTCCAGTATGGGAGCAGTTATCAACTCTTCTTTTCAACATTGGACCATAGAGTGACCCAATGGTCTAAGTCACTGGTTTTAAGGCATCAGTTGCTTCAATTCTTTTCAATATTGGATTCAAACACATATCATTATAATTATATATATCAAAAGTTTTGATGAGAATCTTAGATGATTTCTTCCCTCTAGCAATCTTATACAAAATCCTGTCAACTGGTTCTGTTTTAACCTATTCATTATAATTAAAATTCTATATAATGTTAACATAATACTTCAATATAAGGATATTTGATACAAATCAAAATTTACTTCAGTCTTTGATTTTAGATTCCCACATATTGATATTTTTCCTATGATTCCAAAATTTAATTTCTGTATTTACTTCCTTACAAAAAATGGAATTTCTGACCATAAATTAAACATAGTCCATAATAAATCAAGCAAATAATGACCAGAACAAATATGGAGAAATATTAACAACTTATTACCCTGATATGTCTAATGAAACCTATTTTTTATGTTAAAAATGAAATCACTGCACCACAGAGCAATAACTGATTACTTATTTATATTTTATCCAAAGGAGCAGTTTTTAGAAAATAGGTAAAAAAAAGTAACATTTGATATTGAGTGTAGACAGACTGAAACCAAGTTTTTTAAAAGAGAAGATAAGAAAAATTGCTAAACAAAATTTACAGATTAAATTGTGTGTCTGGAGTATAAGGATTATACTACCAATTATTTTATAATTAGTAAATTTACACACACACTATATATATATATATATATATATATATATAGTGTGTGTAAATTTAATAATTAGTTAATTAGAATAATGTATTGAAATGCTTTTTATAAAATAATTGGTAGTATAATCCTTATAATCAATTTATAAGTTGTTTTTTCCATGAATATACATCTTTTCTCATTGAATATTATATATATATATATATATATATATATATATATATATATATATATATAATATTCAATGTATATATATATATATATATATATAATATTCAATGAGAAAAGATGCATATTCATGGAAAATATAATTTGATTTTCATAAGACTTTGTGCTACTAAAATAGAAAAGGAAGAAGTTGAAAATTCTGATATAAAACTTATTTGTATATACAAATGAAGATATTAATGCTTGAGAAAACAGTTTATACTTGTTACCAGAAGTTGCATTGAAAATCAACAGCAGACATTTGAATGTTCAATGCAGTCATGTTAGAAAACAAATCTCTCAAAATTCAAATAATTATCAGATTTCATTAAAATATTCTATTCTTATTTCATCAAATATTAAACTTATTAATCCTTTGCTTTATTATACTTATATATCTATCCTACTCAAAGGACTAATAAATTTTATAATACAATTTCATTTAATATACTATTTCTGTCCCATAATAAACATTATAAATTTCATACACTAAATGTAATAACAGTATATAAGTCAGTATATAAAATGAAATAATTTCAATTGTTTAAAACTATGAAAATTTTGTACAATTCAATTGCAGCATTATTAACATAAAGCATTAAAGGGTTGATAAGATACACTATTTACATTATTCGGACCATTGTCCTCATTTTTGTCGCCATATTTATTACAACATTTCGGCCGTTGTACGCTCTGACCTTCTTCAGGTGGTTGGAATGTCGAACTGAACCCATTATTTTGTTCACTGGGGTAGACTGTTCTAGTTCCACGTGCCATGTTTAATGGATGTCAGTTATCAGTTATCTGGCAGTTGCTCTACTTATACTAATAAAAGCATATAGAGAGACAACAATTTAAAGTTAGCTGAAACATTGACAAAGGTCTTTACCATGCACTATTAAAACATAAAAATTAATTTCTCAGTTTCAATTTTAGCTTCCAAGAGTTTTCAAACATTATTCACTTCTTAGACAAGTAATTTTTTAATGCGTTCTTTTTCATTATAAAAATATTCAATTTAGGTTTATAGTTCTAAAATATAAGAACATCATTCAAACAAGGAGACAATCAGAGAATAGTAAATAATAGTAAACTAAAGAAATCAGAAAATGGTGCAGATAAAATAGTTTAAAAATATTTTGTACTGCTGCTTTTAAAGGAGACATGAACTCAAAATATACATACTAAACTAAACATTTTATCAACAACTTAGGAATTTTTTTAAAACTTTTAAAACTTGGCATATTAAGGTAGGAAACATCTTGGAGGAGTTATATTTAATGACAGTAAAATAAGCCACCATTATTTAAATTCAGAAAGCAATAAATAAGGTTGACAAAAATAATGTTAATATTTCGTAAGTATTTTTTTTTTCTTTTAAGTCAACAATCGCAAATGAGCACAAGGTGATTTGTTATTGAGTACTTCTTTAATCCAACTTCAAAAACTTGATATTTGGCCTATTTGTTTAAAAAAAAATAAAAAAATATTTGAACATGATTCTTTGGAATTTTAATCCCTAACCATTATTGGTTTATTTAATTAAAAACAAATACTTTAAAAAATATATTTACTAAGATTATTTGCTAAGATTTTTTTTTCTTTTTGCAATTACTTTCTTGATGATGGTAATAGAGCAATTAATCTCATTTTTGCTGTCTATATATTTAATA
>CAXIWW010000897.1:2500-25000 GCA_964036315.1 Acanthosepion esculentum | reverse complement strand
CTTTTACCTTAAAATCAGCTCTGAATTGTAACATACTAAACTCAATAAAACAAAGATATTATTTAATTTCAAAATCTTTTAGTGGCTTTTACTTGTTTGTATGAATATGGATAATATTTTCTGAAAGCAAAAAACGTTTTCGATAACAATTATGTGTTATTTCTTAAATCATTTTAATTTTTTTCACATTAAAGTTTTTAAATATTCTAAAATTAATGAAAATCTTGTACACATTAGTCAATGGTGTTATTAAGTAGATAAATATCGTTTACAGATTATAAAATAAAGCTGGTTACATTCAGCAAGTTGACAATAGCTAAAAATTTAATATAACATGTTTTTTTTTTGTGCCCCAAAATAGCTTAAATTCAAATATACGGAAGACCGGAAGCATACTCCGTCACATGGTTTGCGTTGGTAGTAACATAAACATTTTGACGATAAAATTCTGCTTTCGTCAAGTTTAAGGCTGTTTTTATCATGCTATGCCTACTTAAAAATAACGAGGTAAATAAGTTGTTCACATAAATCTAAACTGTCACTTGTGACCTTCCGTGCTATAACTTTTCCTCCCGTAAGATGAAATCACGCACCTGTCTGTTGTGGAGTTATTTCGCAGTGGAGGCTTATATTTGTACTAAAATCGGTCCTAAATAAGTTCGACGTACCAAACGTTAGGAACTTGGTATAATACATATTACGCAGAGTAATCTTGTGGTCGCTGACTACTTTCGTATTCGACTAACTATCGACTACTGTCGTCCGACATCGACTGACCCTCGTTCCTCTTACTACTCCTACTTATATTAGGTGGGAGAGTCAAATAACTATAGAATAGGTGTGTTTCACCATAACACCCACCTCCTAAAACTTTACTCCGTAGGAGTAAAACAGTTTTCTTTATTTTTTTAAAATTTTTTTACAGGAAATATGAAGAAAAAACAAGCAAAAAAAAAATTCATTTTTTAGCAACATCGTAGCATATCACCTACGTTTTGGATCCACTTTTAAATGATCAGTTGCCTTTCTTTTTCACCTGGATCGGCGTACCTCAGGTAAAATCGTTGCTGGCGATGTTAGATCAAACGTATCGAAAATCACCTCCATAGGCGTTTCTTCCGCGGGATCGCTGTCAACCACGTCTGAAGAGCGTCGTCTGATCTGTTTAACTTGAATAAATTTTTCTCTACCTGGCTTTGTCTTTTTTGGTAATAATTAGCTAATCCAAAAAAACTTTGTAATGCGGTAATATCATTCGGAGCCGGCATGTCTTTTATAGCCGCCGCTCGCTCTGGGTCTGGTCTTCTACCATTCTTATCGATGATCTGCCCCAGATATTTTACTTTCTCCATAAAAAACTCGCATTTGATTTGCTTGAGTTTAAACCCAAAATCCTGTATTCTTGAAACTACTGCATTTACATGTTCCACGTGTTCTGCTATACTTGTACTTCTCATGAGGATGTTGTCCAGATACGATACAGCAAAATCTAGACCACCCAACATCGAATCTATTACTTGTTGGAAAATGGCGGGCACGACCTTAATCCCCAAAGGTAGTCTGTTAAATTCATACAGACCCCGATGTGTGTTTATACACAAAGGTTTTGACGTTTCTTTTTCTGCCGGTATCTGCAGATATGCGTCGCTGAGGTCAATCTTCGAAAATATTGTGCCTTCATTAAGCTTCGCAAATATTTCTTCCGCTGTTGGTAGAGTATAATTATAGTCTTTGAGTGCCGCGTTTAAACCCGTCGAAAAATCAACACAAACACGAATTTCTTTAGACTTTTTTTTCACGTATACCGTCGGTGTGGCCCATTCACTATACTCAACTTTTTTAAGTACACCGGTTTTCTCTAATCTCTCCAATTCTTTATCTGTTCAATTGGGGCAAACGGCACATTCCTTTTCTTTTTGAATACCGTCTGAGCGTTTTCTTTTAGCTGGAATTTTCCTCCATCTTGGTACACGTTCCTAACCCTGGAGAAAAAACAGTAGGAAAAATTTCCTTAAGTTTCTTTATTAATTTTTGGGCTTCGTGTTTAAACTTTCTACCTTGTAACAAAGAATTCATCGGTAGATCCCATAATTGGAAATCTGTTATCCAATTCATACCCAGTAAGTTCGTGGTATTTTCTATGACAAATAGTTTAGCTTTTAGCGTTTTTTATTTAACGTGACGTTTGTAACAAATTCTCCAATAAATTGTATTTTTTCTCCCGTCACTGACATCGCGATTTTCTTTGTCCTCATTAAAGTTGGTTTCCCCAACTTCTTCCACGTATGCAAATTTATGATAGATAGATCCGAACCAGTGTCAAGTTGCATTTTTATATTTGTATTACTTATTTCGACGGTAACAAATTTTCTGGTTATTCCATCTTTTACCTCGTTGGACTTTAATTTTCTTATTTTATTGCATTTATTTTTTGACCTGCAATGCGTGCTTTTATGCCCCACTCTTTTACAGTTGAAACATTTTTTTATTCCTAAAATCGCAATATCTGTGCCAGTGTAGTTCACCGCAAGCAAAACATAGCTTCGGGAGTTTTTGTTTATTTTTCTCTGGTATTTCACTTTTTGCTTGATAATCCGCAATTTTAGAATTTTTTTTTGGTAGACTGACTTTCTTCTTTGTAGCGTATTTTCCTTACATGTGAAACACCAGACTGTTCTATTTTTTAAATCTTTCTTTACGCTAACATATCTTGTGCAGTCTTCTGCCAATTTCGCTTTCCAATTTTGCCAGTACTAATTTTCTCAACTCTGCGTCTCTTTCCGAAACATTGGCTGCGTATGTTATATAGTCTTCTTCATCATCTTTCATCAGATTCAAACATTTCCACCTCTTGTGGAACAGAGATGTCTTTTTACTAAATAATTCACTTAATATATTTACCGCCTCGGTAAATGTCAACTCGCTAGTTTTTTACGGTAAAATGTAGTTTACCAATTTGTTATGCTCAGCAGTTCCCAATTTGCTTAAAAGAAGCCTAACCTTCTTTCCTTCAGACCACGAGTGGCAGTCCTCGTTATACACGTCCGTATATTTTTTTTATAATACTCCTCAAAAGTTATCTCTTCATTTGGACTGTACGTGAATATTTCAATTGAATTCCATATTGTATTCTCTGGGAAAGAATCATTTTGTAGATTTTTCTCTTTCCTCTTCTCAGTTATTTCCAGAATGTTGTTTTGAAACTCCCTATGCATCTGTTCCATTTTTTGTTGGAATTGCATTTGTCTATTGAATGTTTCCGCCTGTGGCTGCATCTGGAATGTTGTTTGTTGCTCTAATATTTTCGTCTGTTGTTCCGTCTGGAACTTAAAGAATTCCCGGAATAGACTTTTGCATTCCTCCATCTTCGCAAAAAGTTTACACAATGTCTAAATATTGTAGAGTGGTGGTGGTGGTGGTGGGGGGGGGTCTACGAATTTACAATTCCTGACCTATTTGAGCAAACTGTATTATCGAGAAAAATATTTCTTTTCTCGACAGATTTTTTTGTCACTAAGTTGACGTCTTGGCTTGCGACAAAATTTGCCAAGTTTTTTAAATTTTTTTTTTAAGTGTGAATCCGAGACTTTGCCGCCGAATTTATTGTGACGAGCGAATTTTTTCTTCCTCCGTATGAGTGCGAATCCTCGTCGCCAAAGTTGTGGAGTTATTTCGCAGTGGAGGCTTATATTTGTACTAAAATCGGTCCTAAATAAGTTCGACGTACCAAACGTTAGGAACTTGGTATTATAGGTATTACGCAGAGTAATCTTGTGGTCGCTGACTACTTTCGTATTCGACTAACTGTCGACTAACTGTCGTCCGACATCGACTAATATTTAGTCACCCCGCCACGAGGGTATCATGTGGCACAAGGCCGGTTTAACGTGGGATCCCCGAGCCCGTGGGCTCGGCCAAAAATATATACCCTTTGAACCCGTATAAACGGGTTCAGGGCCGGTTTACCTCCCCGAACGAGACTCCGCCCTTCGGCGTAGCCTCGTTCGGGTTCCTCCCCGCCCGTAGGCAGAGAGTTCAACCGCTCAGACTGTCGTCCGACATCGACTGACCCTCGTTCCTCTTACTACTCCTACTTATATTAGGTGGGAGAGTCTAATAACTATAGAATAGGTGTGTTTCACCATAACACTGTCACTTGTCAATCAACACCTCTGTTAAGACCGGTTTTCTATCATTTGAAAGTACATTTTTTTCAGCGCAGAAAGTAAGTAATGTTTGTTTCAAAATACATTAAATGAACTTTATAATTTCTAATTTTCTTAAATTAATTAATTAAAAAAATCATAATTGATTTTTTAAACGAATTTTAAACCGAGACTTTCATTTTTGTCAACAAAAGTTAAAAAATGGCTGACTATCGATTTTCTGTCAATTTTGCTGATAAAAAAAATACAAGATTTTTAACGAAAATTTTGGACGTGCTAGAAATTATTAAAAAATGTAAAAAAATGATCAAAAAATACTTTGATCATTCCTCTTGATAATAACAAACATTTAGACGCTAAAAATTATTTTCATCAAGTTTAAAGCCGTTATTATCCTGCTATGCTCATTTTCCAGCGATCTCATGTTTGTACCTAGCTTAAAGTTGCTGCTCTGGTTATAATGTCGCGGTTTTTGCAGTGCCATATCGCGCATGGATAGGTGTCTATGCAAGAACTTCCGGTGGCCACATTATGCTGTAGTCTTCGTCACCTCCCGGGCTGCTTGTATTACCTTAGAACAGTGTGCCGAGAAATATTCTCGCGTCATACATATAGTAGTAATATAATATAATACGGAAGTTGTAATGATGAAAACATCGATTATTATTTTTCCTCATTGAGCACAGAAAAATACGACTGGATTCGAAATCCCTTCGTAAATGTTCCTTCTAATATTGGACTGTTGGGTATTTGACGGTACCCATTAGTACATTTTGGATTTCAATAAAAAGGCTTTATTAGTTTTATTGCAATTTTCTACTTCTTATATATATGAATTAGGCTTCTCAATCCTAAATAACATAAAAAAATAAGAAGAAAGAGGGTCTGCTTATCGTACATTCAACCAAACATTGAAGAAATCCCGAAAAAACATCAGGCACAGGTTTCACACTAAATAAGCGGCACAAATCTTTCTTTCTTTTTATGTGCCATGTCATTTCAGGACGTACGAGATCATGGTTCTCCACCTCCCTCTATCGCTTGCATCTCTGCAAGCTCCTTCCCTCTGCTTCCTCCCCCCCCAGACCATGTTCTATCATTCACCTGATCAAGCTTGTTGTCGCTGCATTCCCTTGTCTCTCTTTCCCTGCTGCACAAATAGTTGAATAGAGACATTGAAATAAAGTTTGTTCATATTTGTGTGTGCGTTTTTAAAGCTATAGTTTCATTTGATAATATTTCAATGTTTTGCTAAATGTGTCGTGATATTTTCATTTTCTCCTAGATGTGCACATGCTTAAAAAATGTTGAGAAACAATGATTTAGAAGCAGTGGCGTAGCTAAGGAGGGGGGCGGCACGCCCCGGGTGCCAGCACAGGAGGGGTGACACAATGTCACCCCCAACAAAAATTTTTAACCAGGCTAAGGTGCCAAAAATAATCTGAAAACAGTGGTGGAGACACAGGATTTCGCAGGCGGGCATATGACCCCCCAGAAATAATTTATGACCCCCCACCAATTTTATCACCCCGTCAGAAATTTTCTAATAAATTGTCGGGAAATTTGTGAGTAGGAAAAATAGCAATGTTTTCAGCTTTCATATGTTTCAGTTGCTACAATCTAACCAGAGACATTGTTGTAACATTTTATCGGATGATCTGGTGTTTTAACTCTGCATCATTAATAACAACAAAGCGAAATACGAAGCCAAAAGTGCAACGATTTCAGTCTTGCCTGTGTATCAATTCGCTGAGATACAATTTTCCATTGAGTGAGCGATACACTTTTGAATAGGAGGAAGCCAAGCACTGGACTGTACTGCAGTTCCTGCAGTTTATCATCAAGTGGGACTTTGTTGAGTCATTGCCATATCTTACGTTGACTCTAAGATTCTTTCTGTGGCATCGTGTGAAAGAAGTTTCTCCAAAATGAAACTTATAAAAAATTACCTCCGGTCAACCATGAGCCAGTCGAGACTGTCGGATCTTGCTGTGCTGTCCATTGAAAACGAGCTTACAAGACAAACAGATTTTGACGATGTCATTGACCAGTTTGCCACAATGAAAGCAAGAAAACATTCATTCTAAGACCATAGTATCGAATGTCATTCTTTTGTGTATTGCCGTGTTTTGTATTTAGTTGTTCTGAAAGTGAACAGTTACATTTTAAAAATCTTTTGATTTGAACTGATTATTTTGTGTTATTGGATTTTGTCTTGGATCATACATGTAAACAGTAACCATTCAGCATAGGGTGAATCGGGGTGACATTTGAGCGGACCGCCCCGGGTGACGTTTACTCTAGCTACGCCACTGTTTAGAAGATCAGCAGTACCCAATATACTTGGTCTCTTACACATAAAAAGCTTATCTTCTGACTACTACAAATAAAGAAAATAAAAAAAGCCAGTCTGTAAAAAAAAAAAAAAACACCTGACCTCGTCATCTTTTCTTTCGAAGGAAATACACACGTTATATTCAACGAAACAAGACGAGGAATTTATTTGCAAATTTACACATTTGAAATTGTCACTAGCTTGTTTCAGGGAAAGGAATCAAACATTTAAAGCTCGTACTGTCGACGAATTGTCAAGAAGATTAAATAAAGAAGATTAAAGAATCGGACACAAAGTAATATCACAATATGTTTAAAACAAATTGAGAGAGTTCGTTTTTCACATAAAAGTTATACGGTTGTATACAACAAGAGCGATACAGATGCAGAAGGACGTGTACCTATGTATCATAGACTACGCAAAGACCGTCGACAAAGTACGCTCCAAGGATCTGATGGAACTGCTCGGAAACCTTGATATATTCGGGAGGGATATCAGAATAATCAAGAACCTATAGTGGCAACAGGCAGCATACACACGCATAGGGAACGAGTTCAGTGAATATACAAAAGTAGAAAGGGGCGTAAGGCAAGGATGCGTGTTCCTACCCGACCTGTTCAACCTATAGAGCGAGGCAATTCTGAGAGAATTGGAAACCCTACCAGGATTTAGCATTGGCGGCAACAATCTTAACAACATAAGATACGCAGACAACACCGTACTGATAGCAGACATGGAAGAAAAATTACAAAATCTTTTACAGAAGGTAGCGACGGAGAGTGAGAAGAAAGGACTAAGTATAAACTACAAGGAGACAGAATGCATGGTCATCAGTAAGAAGATGAGCCTGAAATGCAATTTGCAGCGGTTAACTCTAGAACATGTTAAGATTGGGGAAGCACCGTCTTGGGAGTCGGTTCCACAAAACAGCGGTTCGTGGTAAGATGCTGCTCGCGTGAAACTTACGTCTCACTAATGGAATACGAAGAGGATGAGGGTGGTTCATTACAATGTGCGTGGCATGGTGTTTAGAATTAGTGAAACTAAGGAATGTAGTTGGTCTTGAACACGTTCTATGGAAATAACGATAATGCCGAGAAAAGATTGCGACGTTTCGTCTGTGGGAAAGGAATTTTAGGTGGAAAATAATTAATCCTCACAAGGACGTGGCGATGCTTTTGGACTCTATCAAGACTGGGAAGCTTCTGCACATACATGGCAGCAGTACTGCATTTTTGACCTCATCAAGCTTTTATGTTCACTTACATGCTTTGTTAGTGCAAATACAAAGAAATATAACTCAAGAAAACCAGCTTTATTTAAAATCAAAATATATTTCTGTTTAATTTTTAGCAAATAAAAAGCGTTTCCTGGATAATGAAAAAAAAAAAGAAGATATTTCAAATAATACTCTTAAAATATATAAATAAAATATCTAGAAAAATAATTAAACGTATTAAAAAAGCAAAAAAATAATATCTATGTACAGACTCATTTTCAGGGAGATAACTCAATATTTCTCACAAGTTAAACCTTATATAGTTGCTTCCCTTACATTTGTCGTGACCATGTATTTTTGACGTTTCAATTTGATATTTCATTGTTCGAATTTCTAAAAGAAAGAAATTTTCGCCATTATTTTTTTTTTATCTTGCTGCTGTTGCCTATAGGCACAACACTAAGATCAAAGAAAATTCAGACAAAAATTAGTAATGACCATAAGGCTTCAATACATTCGGACAAATTAAGACTACAGACAGAATGAAGAGCAAAAAGTTCTCAAAGCACAACGCAGACGAGAGATAGTGAATGTAACACAATCCAATATGGCGTTCAGCCGGTGAAGAAACAATGGCGTCTTCTTCATATAGCGCCGCGTGACGACGTATTTATGGAAGATAGCACTGTATCCACAAAACGCAAGACGTCAGATCCGACGTAACCTGAGGGCCTCCTGTATTATTAAATTTTTACATTTAATACTAAGTTTAATAAAACAAAAATTATGACGAAACTATTTCATTCGCATAAAAAGAATACGGTAAGGTTACTAAAATTTACTGTTAAAATAAATGTTTCTTTTTTTCATATTAATCCAACGCAAGTTACATTTACGTTGTACTGTATTTTTGTTTAGGTAGCGCCTTTGTGCTTTCAAAGTTATTCATTATATTAAGTTTAATAAAATCATATAAAATTAAAAAAATTATATTCTTAAACTATTGGTTAAAGAATTAATTTTTAAACATAAATAAAAAATTATTGATTATTGCATTGTTGGTCTTTCGAATTTACTTAGGTTAATTTTTTACTTTTTCGCGTGCTTTCTTCTGGCAGGGGTAGAATTATAGTGTTACTCATTGTCCTTTCACCTCATAGACTACCGTGTATAAATAAAACGTTATTTTCAACTGTTTATATAAAAGGTAAACATTACTTTTATAAAATTTAACTTAATTATGACTTAGATTTGCTAATAGACTTCGAAAGACATCTCCAAGATAAATATTGGATTTTAATTAGAATTTTAAATTTGTTGTTTATATTTTTCGTATACAATGGCGGGTCGATGAATCAATGAGTGACAAAAAAACGTGATAAGGTTTATAAAATGCCTAAAAAGTTTCTTTATATACGGATTTCTTAGAAATTAGGATGAGCTTTAGGCCATTATCTTTCAAACAGAGTTGAAATTTAAAACATGGAGTGTCTCGTTTAAATTATCGAAACTGGCGAAGCTATGTGAGGATAGCCCACAACTTAAAAATAAATGCCGTGACGGTTTAAGTTGTTTCAAGCTGTAAAAAATATTTTGTTTGACACAAAATATTTAAAATGCGTTTTTTTTTGTTTTTTTTTTTTAAGAAAGTTCACTTAATAATTAAATTAAGTGCCATGCGCGATACACGTTTAGCCGGTCATGTATCGAAAGACACATGACTGACGAGACAGATTTTTTCCTGCAATAGGTTGCCATTTCTTTCTGCGGTAGTTCAGTTGCCATCCAAGACTATAGGACCCGGTCTTTCCTGCTATTTACCCATACCTTGAAAAGATGATTCATTCGTAAGTGAATATAATGGATTCAACTGGAATTCGAACTCGGCTCTCCGGTTCCTCAATTCGAGTTGCTATTCCTTACTCCACGTGCCTAAGTGTAATGAGACAAAAAACACACGCACAAAAGCAATATAACTGGAGTTAAATTATATAAGAATGAAGTTAAGGACAGTAGCATACATGCAAATAATGTAAATAGTTGATAATTTATTTTATATTCTTTTGTTTTTTACAGCTTGAAACAACTTAAACCGTCACGGCATTTATTTTTAAGTTGTGGGCTATCCTCACATCGCTTCGCCAGTTTCGATAATTTAAACGAGACACTCCATGTTTTTCTCTCTCTTATCACTTTTTCTTTTCTCCTAGCATGCTTTAGTGACAACACCAACAGAACTTTGTGACTGAGCACAGGGACATATTCCCCCTCGATGCAGTTGTTCCTCAACGGTGTGGCGCGCCTCATAGGTGCAGCCGAAGAGGATATCAAATTCAGCGAAATGATTGAAAGACAATGAAAGATTTAGAAACTGTTCCAAAAAATTCATATACCAAAAATAAATATAATTTCAAAATTTTAAAAATTATTATAGATTACTTGTAATTGCATGCATGAGTCCCAGTATAAATAGTTATAAATAATTATTGAACTATTTTATCAGTGTGGTATTTTTGCCTTGTATCACGTATTAAGAATATAGTAACTAGGGTCTGCAAATGGAAGAAGATCAATGATAACCTTCTGTCTTCGAATTTGTGGTTATCTCCCTTTAGCCCTCTCAGGTTTTTTTTATTATGTTCTTTTTATTACATGAAATTTGGTGAGGCGCGAACAAATTTTCATCCTGAAAATGCGGCCCAGAGAAAAAAAAAGTTTAGGAACTACTGCCTTAAGGGTTGGTCTCCCTCTCTCTCTGACGTGTATCACCCACGCAATTGCTAAACTTTAAGGTTTTTTCTTTTGCATGTATAATAGTGTTATTTTCTCTCTCTCTCTTTACTCGGTTATATAAGAACAAAAAAAAAGTATAAAATATCGGCTTGTTGAAACTGTCTCCATTTCCTTACACCTGTCAATTATAGGTGCAAAATATTGTTGCCACAAGTTTTAGCTAAACTAGTCGTGGCTGCAACATATGGTGACTGTCGATTTCATTTCAACATGCACCTGCTGCAACAAGGTCGATAATTAACCGTGGTATCACCATTTATGAAAATACGTGACCAGAACTCTAAATACCCGTGAAATACTCATGAATACAAACTATTATCGACCGAAATATCTCACCATTCATCGTATATGATTATATAACAGACACGGGTGCTGTAGAGGTTATGGTGGCAGTGTTTATTGTGTGGAAACTGGTGCAAAATGTTTATTTTTACATTAAAAATGAATGAACACTTGTCAAATGTTAATTTTGGAAGTTTTGTTTGTTTTGTTTAACGGCATATCAACTCCTTGTGAATCATTTAATGCCGACATTTTCTCATCACACCCTTTCGATTGTTGTGCCCTCAGGTTTTTTTCCAGGTGCTTGTTCCGGGTGACTTCTGGGGGATTTCGAAATGAACCTTTTATTTAATCTTTCTTTGGTAGAATGTTCTTGTTCCGCTGACTCTGTTTTAGGATATCTCTTTTTTGTTTTTATTTAGTACCGTCCGCTCTGGAGGCAACAGAAATGTGGTTCTACAGAAACATATTGAGAATTCCATGGACAGAGTGAGTAAGCAACTATGAAGTCTTAAAGAAAAGGGTAATAAAAAGAACACGTGCACAGAATTAGGAAGGGACAACAGAAATGTCTTAGACGCATAATAAGGAAAGAGGACTTGGGAAACCTAACCCTCGCAGGGGGTATTGAGAGCTAATGCGATAGGGGAAAGGTAGTTAGCCACCTACTCGGTGAGCTTGTGTGACTGGATGGCGGAATTGTAGGCGGGAGACTTAGCAAATCGAGAAAACTGCTAAGATCCACAAGGGATAGGATTTTTTTCAGAGCCATGATCATCCATGTCTTTAAAGGACACGGCACATAGAAGATTTCTCTTGATACTCTGTCTTCACTAACAGGCCCAGAGATTGAACAGGGGGACAAAAAATAATCTACTAGATTAAATAAAAGGTTCGATTCGAAGTTTCCTGAAGAAAGCCTGAGGGTACACCGACTGAAAGGTTGTGAAAATAGCAATAAAGATCAGGATAATAATATGAATGTAAACAAATGTAAATAGTGATAAATCTCTAAATGGTAATGCTAATATTAGTCATTTCCTTATATAGAAACATTCGGTATTCAGTGAACAAATATCCCTTACTATTATCGGTTGAAATTTATAAAATCTTTTTAACCCTAGAGCAGCCAATTATATGTTCCGTTAACTTATCTCTAATACTAAATTTGTTTTAACCGATCCATACACCGAGGTATTTAAAGTGTTTAGCATTTACTAATTCCACACCCTGAATTTATATGATGGATTTGGGGTAATGCCATTACTATGTTCTTTTCAGTTCCAGGTCATAATGGTTTCTGTTATTTGGTACAGTTCTTTGTTTTTCATTCTGTAGCGCAAGTCCTCAAGGTTCGAAGAAATATGGTCCTCTCTTAGACCTATTGGCTTCATTCGCTCGAAGCAATTTTAACCATTGATCTTAGAAAGCGATTGTATACAGCTGACATTTTATATATTTCTGAACGAGTTTGGCGCCAAGTATGACACCCATATGAAAGTCTCGATCTGACGAGACTATTTAAGTAAATCATTCGAGTTTTCAAGTTAATGTTTTGGTTTTCTAACAATTTTCAGTGTTGGGCCAAACTATCTCTGGCGCAGCACATTCCATGTTCAATTTCCTTTTCTCCTATACTAAATCTGTTCTAACTCATCCATATACCGAGGTATTTGAACTGCTTCGTATTTACTAATTCCACAGCCTGAATTTTTATGATGGATTCAGGGTATGTGCTTTCACTGGTTTCATTTCAATTCCAGATCATAATTTCTGTTTTGAAAAGATTTATCTTGAGTCCTATTTCTTGGGACACTTGATAGAGGATGTTGATTCTCAGTTCAAGAGCATTCTTATCCTAACTATGAATACTTATGTCATCAGCATAGCCCCCTTCAATACATTAACCTCGGGAGAGAAATCAAATTCGTTTTCTTCTATTGGTAGATTCATTTGGAATGTGCCCATAATCAAATTCTGGACTTCTTTCATTAGTTTTTATCGCTCTTTCCAGTATTGATGGGATTTTCCTTCCTAACATTTTATTTGAAGTGGTGTGGGATGTCAACATCTTGATTATGTCATTATTTTCTTTTTGAGTTACATGTGCTATCCATTTTAGTTGTTGCTGCTGTTGGTAGTCCACAAATGATGTGGTTTCTGTTATTTGGTACAGTTCTTTGTGATTCTGTAGTGCCAGAATGTTCAAAGAAGGATGATCTTTGCCAAGATCAAGCAGTTGTATACAGCTGAGTGTTTTGACGTTTCTGAACACGTTTGACGTCATGTATGGCACCCATATGAAAGTCTCGATCTGACGAGGCTATTTAAGAATATGATTCGAGTTTTCAGGTTAATGTTTTGATTTTGTAGCAGCTTGCGATGTTGGATGAAACTACCCCTAGCGCAGCCTATTCAATGTTCAGTTTCCTTATATCCTCTTCTAAATTTGTTATAACTTATCCATACACCGAAGTAAGTGTTTAGTATTTACTAAAATCAATCATTAATCAGAAAGAGACGTGATCGTCCAAGTGAGTATCACCGATGGCACCTAACGAAGGAAGTATTTACTAATTCTACATCCTGATTATGATTCAGCGTAGGTGAATTATGATACAGCGTTGGTGCCATCATTGCTTGCTTTCCAATAATGGTGCCGAAATACTCCAGTGAAATTCTTCAAGCTGAATGAAATATCGCACAAAATCTTTTTAATTCATACGTAAAATTGAGGACATAATACATATAAAGTATTTTAAATGGCGCTAAGTGCTAAAAACATTATAGAATATAATTTATGACTAGCTTAATGACAAAATTAAGTAACAATTATGTGACGCGTTTCGTCCTTCGAAAAGACTTCTTCAGACTAAAGACTGAATGAAATTGGCTAGACGACATACTCAGATATATCTAAAAAAGAAAAAAAAAAAAGATTTTAAAGTTTAAAATTTCAGCGTTCCAAAATCTTCAGCGTTTCCTGTCCGTGCAAAATTAAAACTGATGCTTGAGTTTTTATATTACTCGTCCACTTCCTACACATATATAATTCTGTGACACCCGACCTCTTTCAGTCACGACGCCAAATGTGACGTCGGTCCTTTGTGACGGGCTAACCCTGGGACATCGGTTGAAGTCTTGTTGGGTTCTAGTACCAACTTGTACTCGGCTCGCTTCCAACGCCTGGTCACCGAAGCAACTGCTTTGATCTCGATTCAACCTACCCACGTTGTGATTTGATCTTAGGTTGACGAGATCAATCAGACGTCGGGCCGTAGTGCCAGCCGAATCCGGGTCAAGGTGATACTGCAAAATAAATGTAGACAAAAAAAAAAAACAAAAGGCGAGCGACTGGTTAGGAATAGTGATTAATTTTATGTCGGTTTGTTGAGTTACAGGAGTGCGTCTCTCTCTCTTTCTCTCCCAGCCCGAAGAAAAAAAATGTGGATTGTAACACTTTTGCGTTCCTTAGCTAGTTCTGGAAATCTGAATTGTCTTTCAATAAAGTCGGCTCTGGTGGAAAATATAAGTCAGACTTCTATAATTTGTTCTTGGTTAGAAGTCTAAGTCGGAAACTTGCTTTGGTGGGAAATCTAAAGTCGGACTTCAACAAATTTGTTCTTGGTTAGAAGTCTAAGTCGGAAGGCATGGAATCGTGCGGTCACCCGTGCGAGGCGTTATCTTCCGGGTCCTGGGTCTTGGGCTCGACTGGATCTCTCTACGAACTGTACTGCACTGCACTGCTCTCTCTTACTGTACTGACTGTACTCTCTCTGTCTAAAACACCCGAAGACGTTTGCTTATATGGACGCCGATCAAAACCTGGCGTGGGGTCGGACGTAGTGTGGCCACCACGTTGATTTCAAATCCCCAATAAGGATTTCCTTTGTTTTCGGTCAGAAATATTTATCATTTTCCATTTTTGGAAATCTTCTTCCACTCCCACCCTCTTCTGCTCTCATATGGGTATCTCACCATACTTTAGAGGGCGTCAACGGTTTTCCCACTTCCTCGCAGTAACATCTCATACCTATCCTCTCAATGGGCGGTGGCAGGCCTCCTCCCTGCGTCACATGATCACCTCCGCCTGGCTATTCGGCCAATAGGCGTCAAATGATAATCTCAATTTTTATCCAACTTCACGGCATATGGAATTCCTCAATCAAGTTTTTCGCCAACATTAAGTGGACGGAATTTTGGCGAAAATTGGGTTAATTAAGAAAGACACAATAACATGGCTTTTGTTATCCCAAACGAATTTCAACAGAACACAGATGTCCTGTCCAGCCGACATCTCTTCAATCCAGGGCCGGACTCTGTGTGCGGTCGGCAAATGACCCATTAAATCATTTCCCGATAACACAAGTCTTGGCCACCATGACACAGTTAATGTTTTATCTGCCCAAAAGCTCTGGGATTCATCAACTAATTTTTACGACAATGACCATCAGAATTTTCGCCATTCCACTACCCAAAACAACATCGCTTTTGTGGGTGGCCTTTTTCCTTCTTTTATCATCTAAGTTGTTAAGTCTTGTCCCTCTGTTTCTTTCTTTTCTTTCTCTTTTTCCTTCCTTTGTCCTCGCAGAGAATTTGGCATATCTCAGCATCAAACTTCAGCGAGAAAGTAAAAATGATTATCTTGATTCGCACTTGAAAATAACAAAACAAAAAATCTTTTCACCGATCCCCCGTTCTGGGAAAATAACAAAACAAAAAGAACATCGCTCAGTATGTCTTTCGTTATATCTATCGGTTTAAGTTATCGCTCAGTATGTCTTTCGTTATATCTATCGGTTTAAGTAATCCCCGTAATTAACTTCTGTGGTTAATTAATTGGTTAATTAACCTGCCGTTTCTAAATAGTGTTACAATTCCATTAATGAAAACTTTGCTTTAGACCGATTAAGTCCTAAAGGACGAAAAGCGTTACACAATTTTTTTTCACTTTGTCATTCATTTGCCTAAGATTCAATAATGCTTTCTTTATTTATGCATTCATATATATGTAAAGGAACGAAAAGAAATACAACAAACGTTGGTTATAATTATACTTAGAGAGAAAAGCTGAAGATGCTGGGGTGCTTACTTTAAATTTAAAATTGATGGCGTTTGATGTATTATGATAATGGAACCGACTTAATACAGCTTCCAACAAGTTTTTTCTTCTCTTTTACTTCTTTTTTCTTCTTCTTCTCTTTATTTTTTTTTGTAGCATGTCCCTTCAAGACGTTGGTTATCATGGCTCTCCACAACTTCCTGTCTTTTGTAGCTCTTAATAAATTTTGTCTTTTGCTTTAAATTTAAAATTGGTGGCGTTTGATGTATCATGATAATGGAACCGACTTAATACAGCTTCCAACCAGTTTTTTTCTTATTGTTGTTTTTCTTCTTTTCTTTTTTTTTTTTCACTTTTTTCTTCTCCTTTTTTCTTCTTCTTCTCTTTATTTTCTTCTTTTCTGTACCATGTCCCTTCAAGACGTTGGTTATCATGGCTCTCCACAACTTCCTGTCTTTTGTAGCTCTTAATAAATTTTGTCTTTTTGCTATCTCTTACAAACCCTGCTCCGCCATCCATTCACACAAGCACGCTAGGTAGGTTATGCGATGTTTTCCTTTCTCCTTCTTGAACTTCAGTCTGTCCTGTGAGTATCAAATTTTCCAAGCCCTCTTTCTTCATTATGTACACTAAAAATTTGAACTGTTTCTGATGCTAAGTATACGTGTCCTTTTTGTTTTTACTGTCTCTAGAACTTTGTCGTTGTTAACATGTTCAAACTGATCGAGTCTATCTCGTTCACTTCACTCTAGTGCACTTGTAAAAGAAGTGACTATATTTTCCTCCAACTATGGCTTAAATAAACTCGGTAGTAGCCAATCTTCTTCTTTGTGATGTATCCCTTTATAAAATGAGCTACCATGGCTTTCCACAACTATCTATTCTGTCTTTTCGTTAACTCTCCCACTCGCTGTTCTGCTATTCGTTTCCTCATGCTTATTAGGTAGCTTACTCGTCGTTGCCCCCACTCCCTCAATATGTCCTGTGAGTATCAAATTTTCCAAGCCCTCTTTCCTTATTATGCACCTTGGAAATTTCAATTATTTCTTTCTGATTGTAGTTATAAGCGCCACTTTTGTTTCTATTTTTCTTAAAACTTCCTCGTTACTCATTTTTTTCAGTTCACGGTATTCTCGACATGATTCTGTAGAATCTCATTTCTCTTGCCTCAAGTTTGTTCTTTATCTGTGAGGAGATTTCCCAGCATTCATTGCGATGTAGGAGCACTAATAGTACAGAATCGTTTAGCCCTCTTTTTATTTCGAATGAAATATTCCTGTTTCTTAATACTTTGCTTGGCTTTTGGAAGATATTTATTCCAATGTACCTTCGGATTTTTGTGTCACATTTTCCATCTAGGAGAAAAAAAATTCTGAATTGAAATCCCCGTAATTTATGGCAATTGATCAAATTTTGATGGTGGATTTCTGTATGGCATTTTTCTTGTAATATCCACCGTTTCTCAAAAAAAGGTTTGGTTTTTCAGGGATGTTACCTCGAGGTATTGCCATTAACCACCGTTCTGATCTTGGAGAAGACAACATACACAAACCTTATTTCATAGTTATCACGATAACCTGTTACAGTACATTTTTACTATTTTCAGAAAGATTTGGGGGTAATGAAATTAAAAATATTAACTTAAACTATTATTTTGTAAAAATTACATGGTGCTTCTAAAAAGTGTATAAACCTGGGGATTTAGGATTCAGGATTAAGAATTTTAAAGTGTGTATAAATGTGGAAAATTGTCATCTTATGTTACTTTCCGTTGTCTTTAAGGAATTACGTGGTTCCAAAGGATTTCCAAATTGTTTCACTGGTTAGGGTCCGTTTTATGTTTAAGTTACACAGTTAACTGAACTTCCCTCATTAAAATTTTTGGATAATCGTATTTTATTGGTGGGGGGGGGGGTCGATTACCCCCCCCCCCACTCCGCATAAAATACGATTGTCTAAAAAAAATTAACCAGCTTAATATTTTACAGCATATTTTAAAAAGCTATTAAACTGCTTAATTTTTTGTTTTACATTTTTAACAACAATAATGCTAATAAAATTCAACATATATTTTTTTTGATACGCATATGTAAATATTTTTTAAAATCAATATTTGTTATGAAGAATAATATCATAGAAAATATATTAAATTAAATTTTTATTCAAATTTTTTCAAATGCGCAAATTTCTGTATATATTTTTTTTAAAATTAGCCTTGCAAAAAGTTACATTCATTTTTTTTTGTATTCTTACAAAGACAGTATCAACGTACTTCACTTCACATGTTATAAAGAAAACACAAATTATTCCTTAGAAAATGGATTTTATAATTAAGGTATTCGTTTTTATGAAGAATAATAGTATAAAGAAAAATAATTAACTTTCTGTGAGAAAATTCTTAATGACAATTTTTGTGAATTTCTCTGTTTAAAATAATCGGAAAAATGTAAGCAAGAAAAAGACGATATTGACAAGACAATAATGTCTTCTCCTTTACATTTTTGCGGTATATTTTTAATTGTTGTAAAATATTAAATTTATTGATTTTAATCTTTGACATTAACTTTGGGATAAATTCTTTAATAATTATCATTTTTCATTAATTTTGCAGTTAAAAACATTATCTTTGTTTTAATTGTTTTCTATTTATTTACGAATGACAGAAAACTTCAACATACTTTTAAAAAGAACAATATCTGTTAGTTTTGTTAAAGCAAATCATAAATTACTCATAAAAAAATATTTTATACCCAATATCGTCATTGTTGAACGATAGCATAGAGAAAAGATTAATTTATATTAACTTTTTATTTTCGTAATAAAATTAATAACACTTGTAAAGATAAAATGTTGCAAGTTCAAATATTTCTTACTTCACTATCTTGAATAATAAACTTGACTTAATCCAAAGGTAAAAAGTAAAAATTTTTTTTAAAATACTTAATTTCTTTATCCAATTCCAGCAACGAACTTTTGCGTGTTGACAGGTGACACCCAGTGTCTGAAGACCGACACACGCTGTACAGGCCTGAGTTAAGGATCGCTTTCGTATGTCAACATAAAGAATGCGATGGATAAATTGTCATTAAAATTACATAAAAAAAAATATAAATAACACTGACATCTCATTTTAACAAATATATTTACCAAAATTACACAAAAATATTTTGAAAGACTAGAGTAAATTTATTCAATAAAATCATCACTGGCTTCAACCCCGGCGTCCAGACGACTTCGGAATCTCCTGCAATTCTTCTAGACGGTTTTCTTATTGAAGTTAGTGAATGCTGCCATTATCCTTGCCTTCAGTTCATCTTTGGTGTTACAAGGAGTTTTGTTGGTCTCACCCCCAACTGGGCCCCACACATAATAATCAAGGGGGTTGCAGACTGGGGGATTAGGTGGTCAGATGTAAGGGGTGATGTGATCGCAGAAATTGTCTGACAGCCATGACTGGGTTCTTCTGCTTGTGTGGTACGGTGAAGATTCCTGTTGCTAGACAGTGTCTTCCAGCAGCCACTCTCTTGACCCAAGGCAGCACTACTTCCCCAAGGCACTTGATGTAGGCCTCCGTGTTGAGTCTGAGGTCCTGTGAGAAGATTAATGGAGGCATAATGTCGCCATTACTAGTGATCACTCCAAACATCTTCCTAATCACCATTAGACTTATTCAACTCTTTCCGAATCCTCTGCACTGGCCTCAGATTGACACCCAAACACTTTGTATTGGAGCTTCCGGTGCGAATGCCAAGCAGTACATCAGGCTATTTCCAAATTTCTGGTGGGGTGCATTGCCTCATGGTGCTATTTGTCTCACAGAAGGTGCCCAACTGACCCTACAATACTGTGCAGTCAATAAAATCAAAAACAAACAACGAGCATGCGCGAAATTAAAAATATAAAATGGCGACAATTTACCCAACGCACATTGTATTTTGTGTCCCCAAAACGCTAATTGTTTATGAGGTTCGTTTATAAAAATTGTGAAAAGAAATTAGGCAATTTGAAACAAGATGATAAATAATTGTATAATGAGTTTCATTTACGTATCTGAAAATATTACTAAAAATAAAATTCAGCTTTCTTTTATGAGTTTTGACACATGCAGTGCTTTTAAAAAAGATCAGAAGGAAAATGAAATTCAATTCGCCTTGTTGACCGGCGCTTAGGAAACGCCGTCTGCATCACAGACAAGGGAATAAAAGTTCCCCCTGAAAAAGCCACCTTCTGCGTTGATATGTGTAGATTCGGGTATAAATCCAGTCATAGTCTACCTTTCTTACTCTTGTTTATACCCGAGTATTTCTATATTTTTTTCACTCTGATGTAAACCAGATCTATGTTTAGGCATGTGTTAAGGGAACTTACCCATAATAATAATAATAATGGACTATTCCTGACATTATAAATACTGCACCTCTCAAGAGGGAGGACAGATAATTGTAAGAACATTGGAATAGTGATACTTGTCGAGACAACATAGTTCACTCTAACCAAATCTGATAGTCATTACTAATACTTCTACTTCTTTGTATTATATTTCTGTTGTAATATATCTTTCTTATTCCATACCTGTGTTCGAGTTATTTCTTCATTGGTTCTAACCTTGGACCATCACCGTGGTACAAGGAACTTGGACCATAAGAGCATGTAAACCAGATCTATGGTTAGGCATAGGTCCGGTGTAAACTTCACCTATATATGCCTCGTGTAAACCAGACCTTATGACTCAAGTGTAAATCAGTTCTGTGTCTATCTTTTTTGACTCGAGCTTAAACCAAACCTGAGTCTACCTTTTTTTACACGAATATAAAACGGTTCTATATATACTTATTGACACGTGAATAAACCGGACATATGCTTGTCTTTCTATTGATTCCTTACTATTTTCGTCCTAAAGCACTTCTACTTAACTTTTGATAACTCAAATAGGCTTGATGTGTCGTTAAATTAACCTTCGTAATCTAACAAAAAATAAACTTGAAAATAATATTCAGGATTTATCTTTATTCAAATATCTTAGTCATTTTCACTTTTTGGAGGTTTTATTTCTCACAATTATGAGTGCGTGGCTTCAGCCTGATTAGGAAGCTAGTGGAATTGACCATTAGAAGTGAGTTCGATACTTACTGGGTCCCCTTAACTTGTGCGTGATTGTCAAGTAAAGCTAAACTTGATAAATATCTCATGGAGCACCAGAGTAAAGTACTTGTTAACAATCTAATCTGGTTGAATATTACTACTGAATTGATTATGTGATACGCAATACGTTCGGCCTTATGCCAAACTAAGTTAAGTGTAGCAAATAACAACGCTCTACTTTATAAAATCTAGTCGTTCCTAAATCTGTTTAGCATACCCTTATAAACCGCGCCTCTAAACCTTTTCAATAAAATTAAAAAAAGAAAAAGAAAGGAAAAAGAAGTTCATACGTCAATTTATAGTACTTCGTTTGAGCGACATTTTTCGACTTTACGGAAGAAAAACATTCTTTGCTGTAATCATTTACTGTACCTAATTTATATGTTATACATATATAGGTAAAAACCTTATATAGTTCGGGACTATTTGCGGTTCCATTAGAATAAGGTGACTATATATATATATATATATATATATATATATATATATATATATATATATATATAATATAATAACCATAATAAGAAAAGAAGATCTAGAAAGATCATCTGGTTTACTCCCCCTTTCAATATAATGGTTAAAACTAAATTAGGACGTATATTTCTAAACATCAAGAAAAATTTCCCCAACCCTGAAACTAACCCACTTAGTAAAATATTTAATCCTACTACCCTTAAATTAAGCTATAGTTGTGCAGATGACCTAGAGAAAATAATTAAAAAACATAACAACAGAGTCTTTAACAAGTATAGGGACTCAAAAAACTTGATTACTCACCAAGTTGCAAGCAGCAATACTAAGTATAATGACATGAATAACAACTTATGTAATTGTAGGAATCCTAATAATTGTCCACTAAAAAATAACTGTATGACTAGTTCTGTAGTTTATCTTAGTACAATATCAACACTAGAAAATCCAAATTTAAAGAAATTTTACATTGGTAGCACCATGAAACCATTGAAGGAACGTTGGCGGGGGCATATGTAATCTTTTAATAACAGCAACTATAAGTATATGACTTCATTATCCAAGTATTTTTGGAGTCTAAAAGAAAAGAATAAAACACCTATGGTTAAATGGAAATTGATTAAGAAAGCACGGACATGTAACTCCCTATATACCCCGTGTTACTTATGTCTTAATGAAAAATTTGAAATAATTAGATTTAAAAATAAGACTGATCTCTTAAATCAAAGATATGAACTAACAGTGAACCCCGTTATAAATTTAATTTATTATAGGGGTCGTATACTTTCAATGACAATGATATGTCACTGTAAGTTTAATAGATTATTACTTTTATAACCTGATGGTCATCCTGTCGATATGAATGCGTATTGTGTACCTACACAGTGTTATTCATGTCTGTATATGTGCCTATGTATTTGTGCGTATGAATGTGTGTTTGTACAGCTGGATTATATATATATATATATATATATATATATATATATATATATATATATATATATAAAGTAAGAAGGTAAAAGGGTGGAGA
>CAXIWW010000896.1:0-80000 GCA_964036315.1 Acanthosepion esculentum | reverse complement strand
GATTTTATACTACGTCCCGAAGCATGGCCTCTGACCTGTAGGCTTCCGGTCCATATTTGAGCCTCTTGTGTAAGATGTTACACTACGTCCAGCAGCCATGATTCTGATCTCTTGGTTTCTGGTGCATATTTGACCGTCTAATGTAAAAAGATAAACTACGCCCAGCAGCATGTCCACTGATCTGTTGGTTTCCGGTCCATATTTGAGCGTCTATTGTAAAATATTAGACTAAGACCAGCAGTATGGCCTCTGACCTGTTGGCTTCCGGTCCATATTTGAGCGTCTTGTGTAAGATGATACACTACGTCCAGCAGCCCTGATTATGATCTGTTGGTTTCTGGTGCATATTTGAGCGTCTAATGTAAAATGATAAACTACGCCCAGCAGCATGGCCTCTGATCTGTTGGTTTCCGGTCCATATTTGTGCGTCTAATGTAAGATTTTAGATTACGTCCAGCAGCATGGCCTCTGACCTGTTGGCTTCCGGTCCATATTTGAGCGTCTCGTGTAAAATGATACATTACGTCCAGCAGAACTCTTTCTGATCTCTTGGTTTCTGGTGCATATTTGTGCTCTAATGTAAAAAGATAAACTACGTCTAGCAGCATGTCCTCTGATCTTTTGGTTTCCGGTCCATATTTGAGCGTCAAATGTAAGATTTTAGACTACGGCCAGCAGCATGAACTCTGACCTGTTGGATTCCGGGCCATATTTGAGCGTCTTGTGAAGGATGATACACTACGTCCAGCAGACCTGTTTCTGATCTCTTGGTTTCTGGTGAATATTTGAGCGTCTAATGTACAAAGATAAACTACGTCCAGTAGCATGGCCTCTGCTCTGTTTCTTTCCGGTCCATATTTGAGCGTCTAATGTAAGATTTTAGACTACGTCCAGCAGAATGGCCTCTGACCTGTTGTCTTCCGGTCCATATTGGTGAGTCTTGTGTAAGATGATACACTATGTCCAGCAGCCATGTTTCTGATCTCTTGGTTTCTGGTGCATATTTGTGCGTCTAATGTAAAAAGATAAATTACGTCAAGCAGCCCGTCCTCTGATCTGTTGGTTTCCGGTCAATATTTGAGCGTCTAATGTAAGATATTTGACTACGACCAGCAGCATGGCCGGGACTCTTGGATTCTGGTGCATATTTGAGCGTCTAATGTAAAAAGATAAACTACGTCCAGCAGCATGACCACTGATCTGTTGGATTCCGGTCGATATTTGAGCGTCTAATGTAAGATTTTAGACTACGTCCAGCAGCATGGCCTCTGACCTGTTGGCTCCTCGTCCATATTTCAGCGTCTTGTGTAAGATGATACATTACGACCTTCAGCCCTGTTTCTGATCTCTTGGTTTATGGTGCATATTTGAGCGTCTAATGCAAAAAGATACACTACGTCCTGAAGCATGGCCTCTGATCTGTTGGTTTCCGGTCCATATTTGAGCGTCTAATGTAAGATTTTAGACTACGGCCAGCAGCATGGCCTCTGACCTGTTGGCTTCCGGTCCATATTTGAGCGTCTTATGTAAGATGATACACTACGTCCAGCAGCCCTGTTTCTGATGTCTTGGTTTCTGGTGCATATTTGAGCGTCTAATGCAAAAAGATAAACTACGTCCAGCAGCATGTCCTCTAATCCGTTGGCTTCCGGTCCATATTTAAGCGTCTTCTGTAAGAGGATACACTACGTCCAGCAGATATGATTCTGATCTTTTGGTTTCTGGCGGATATTTGAGCGTCTAATGTAAAAAGATAAACTACGTCTAGCAGTATGGCCTCTGATCTATTGGTTTCCGGTACATATTTGAGCGTCTAATGTAAGATTTTAGACTACGTCCAGCAGCATGGCCTCTGACCTGTTGGCTTCCGGTCCATATTTGAGCGTCTTGTGTAAGATGATACACTACGTCCAGCAGCCATGATTCGGAACTCTTGGATTCTGGTGCATATTTGAGCGTCTAATGTAAAAAGATAAACTACGTCCAGCAGCATGGCCTCTAATCCGTTGGCTTCCGGTCTATATTTGAGCGTCTTCTGTAAGATGATACACTACGTCCAGCAGATATGATTCTGATCATTTGGTTTCTGGTGCATATTTGAGCGTCTAATGTAAAAAGGTGAACTACGTCTAGCAGTATGGCCTCTGATCTATTGGTTTCCGGTCCATATTTGAGCGTCTAATGTAAGATTTTAGACTACGTCCACCAGCATGGCCTCTGACATGTTGGCTTCCGGTCCATATTTGAGCGTCTTGTGTAAGATGATACACTACGTTCAGGAGCCATAATTCTGATCTGTTGTTTTGTGGTGCATATTTGAATGTCTAATGTAAGATTTTAGACTACGTCCAGCAGCATGGCCTCTGACCTGTTAGCTTCCGGTCCATATTTGAGCGTCTTGTGTAAGATGATGCACTACGTCCAGCAGCCATGATTCTGATATCTTGGTTTCTGGTGCATATATGAGCCTCTAATGTAAAATGATAAACTACGCCCAGCTGCATGGCCTCTGATCTGTTGGTTTCCGGTCAATATTTGTGCGTCTAATGTAAGATTTTAGATTACGTCCAGCAGCATGGCCTCTGACCTCTTGGCTTCCGGTCCATATTTGAGCGTCTCGTGTAAGATGATACACTACGTCTAACAGATCTGTTTCAGATCTCTTGGTTTCTGGTGCATATTTGTGCGTCTCATGTATAAAGATAAACTACGTCTAGCAGCATGGCCACTGATCTGTTTGTTTCCGGTCCATATTTGAGCGTCTAATGTAAGATTTTAGATTACGTCCTGCAGAATGGCCTCTGACCTGTTGGCTTCAGGTCCATATTGGAGCGTCTTTTGTAAGATGATACACTACGTCCAGCAGCCCTGTTTCTGATCTCTTGGTTTCTGGTGCATATTTGTGCGTCTAATGTAAAAAGATAAATTACGTCCAGCAGCACGGCCTCTGATCTGTTGGTTTCCGGTCAATATTTGAGCGTCTAATGTAAGATATTTGACTACGTCCAGCAGCATGGCCTCTGACCTGTTGGATTCCGGTCCATATTTGAGCGTCTTGTGTAAGATGATACACTACGTCCAGCAGCCATGATTCGGATCTGTTGGTTTCTGGTACATATTTGAGCTTCTAATATAAATAGATAAACTACGTCCAGCAGCATGGCCTCTGATCTCTTGGTTTCCCGTCCATATTTGAGCGTCTAATATAAGATTTTAGACTACGTCCAGCAGCATGGCCTCTGACCTGTTGGCTTCCGGTCCATATTTGAGCGTCTTGCGTAAGATGATACACTACGTCCAGCAGCCATCATTCTGATCTGTTGTTTTGTGGTGCATATTTGAATGTCTAATGTAAAAAGATAAACTACGTCCAGCAGTATGGCCTATGATCTGTTGGTTTCCGTTTCATATTTGAGCGTCTAATGTAAGATTTTACACTACGTCCAGCAGCATGGCCTCTGACCTGTTGGCTTCCGGTCCATATTTGAGCGTCTTGTGGAAGATGATACACTACGTCCAGCAGCCATTATTCTGCTCTGTTGGTTTGTGGTGCATATTTGAGCGTCTAATGTAAAAAGATAAACTACGACCAGCAGCATGGCCTCTGATCTGTTGGTTTCTGGTACATATTTGAGCGTCTAATGTAAGATTTTAGACTACGTCCAGCAGCATGGCCTCTGACCTGTTAGCTTCCGGTCCATATTTGAGCGTCTTGTGTAAGATGATGCACTACGTCCAGCAGCCCTGTTTCTGATATCTTGGTTTCTGGTGCATATATGAGCGTCTAATCTAAAATGATAAACTACGCCCAGCAGCATGGCCTGTGATCTGTTGGTTTCCGGTCAATATTTGTGCGTCTAATGTAAGATTTTAGATTACGTCCAGCAGCATGGCCTCTGACCTCTTGGCTTCCGGTCCATATTTGAGCGTCTCGTGTAAGATGATACACTACGTCCAGCTGACCTGTTTCAGATCTCTTGGTTTCTGGTGCATATTTGTGCGTCTAATATGAAAAGATAAACTACGTCTAGCAGCATGGCCACTGATCTGTTTGTTTGCGGTCCATATTAGAGCATCTAATGTAAGATTTTAGACTACGTCCTGCAGAATGGCCTCTGACCTGTTGGCTTCCGGTCCATAGTGGAGCGTCTTGTGTAAGATGATACACTACGTCCAGCAGCCCTGCTTCTGATATCTTGGTTTCTGGTGCATATTTGTGCGTCTAATGTAAAAAGATGAATTACGTCCAGCAGCACGGCCTCTGATCTGTTGGTTTCCGGTCAATATTTGAGCGTCTTGTGTAAGATGATACACTACGTCCAGCAGCCATGATTCTGATCTGTTGGTTTCTGGTACATATTTGAGCTTCTAATGTAAAAAGATAAACTACGTCCAGCAGCATGGCCTCTGATATGTTGTTTTCCGGTCCATATTTGAGCGTCTAATATAAGATTTTAGACTACGTCCAGCAGCATGGTCTCTGACCTGTAGGCTTCCGGTCCATATTTGAGACTCTTGTGTAAGATGATACACTACGTTCAGCAGCCATGATTCTGATCTCTTGGATTCTGGTGCATATTTGAGCGTCTAATGTAAAAAGATAAACTACGTCCAGCAGCATGGCCTCTGATCTGTTCGTTTCCGGTCCATATTTGAGCGTCTAATGTAAGATTTTAGACTACGTCCAGCAGCATGGCCTCTGACCTGTTGGCTTCCGGTCCATATTTGAGCGTCTTGTGTAAGATGATACACTACGTCCAGCAGCCATGTTTCTAATCTGTTGGTTTCTGGTACATACTTGAGCTTCTAATGTATAAATATAAACTACGTCTAGCAGCATGGCCTCTGATGTGTTGTTTTCCGGTCCATATTTGAGCGTCTAATGTAAGATTTTAGACTACGTCCAGCAGCATGGCCTCTGACCGGTAGGCTTCCGGTCCATATTTGAGCCTCATGTGTAAGATGATACACTACTTCCAGCAGCCATGATTCTGATCTCTTGGATTCTGGTGCATATTTGAGCGTCTAATGTAAAAAGATAAACTACGTCCAGCAGCATGGCCGCTGATCTGTTGGTTTCCGGTCCATATTTGAGCGTCTAATGTAAGATTTTAGACTACGTCCAGCAGCATGGCCTCAGACCTGTTGGCTTCCGGTCAATATTTGACGGTATTGTGTAAGATGATACACTACGTACAGCAGCCATGATTCTGTTCTGTTTTTTTTCTGGTGCATATTAGAGCGTCTAATGTAAAAAGATAAACTACGTCCAGCAGCATGGCCTCTGACCTGCTACTTTCCCGTCCATATTTTAGCGTCTAATGTAAGATTTTAGACTACGCCCAGCAGCATGGCCTCTGACCTGTTGGATTCCGGTCCATATTGTAAGGTGTTGTGTAAGATGATACACTACGTCCAGCAGCCCTGTTTCTGATCTCTTGGTTTCTGGTTCATATTTGAGCGTCTAATGTAAAAAGATAAACAACGCCCAGCAGCATGACCTCTGATCTGTTGGTTTCCGGTCCATATTTGAGCGTCTAATGTAAGATTTTAGACTACGCCCAGCAGCACGGCCTCTGACCTGTTGGCTTCCGGTCCATATTTGAGCGTCTTGTGTAAGATGATACACTACGTCCAGCAGCCCTGTTTCTGATCTCTTGGTTTCTGGTGCATATTTGAGTGTATATTGTAAAAAGATAAACTACGTCCAGCAGCATGGCCTCTGATCAGTTGGTTACCGGTCCATATTTGAGCGTCTAATGTAAGATTTTACACTACGTCCAGCAACATGGCCTCTGACCTGTTGGGTTCCGGTCCATATTTGAGCGTCTTGCGTAAGATGATACACTACGTCCAGCAGCCATGATTCTGATCTGTTGGTGTCTGGTACATATTTGAACTTCTAATGTAAAAAGATAAACTACGTGCAGCAGCATGGCCTCTGATGTGTTGGTTTCCGGTCCATATTTGAGCGTCTAATGTAAGATTTCAGACTACGTCCAGCAGCATGGCCTCTGACCTCTTGGCTTCCGGTCCATATTTGAGCGTCTTGTGTAAGATGATACACTACGTCTATCAGGCATGATTCTGATCTGTTGGTTTCTGGTACATATTTGAGCTTCTAAATTAAAAAGATAAACTACGCCCAGCAGCATGGCCTCTGATCTGTTGGTTTCCCGTCCATATTTGAGAGTCTAATGTAAAATTTTAGAGTACGTCCAGCAGCATGGCCTCTGTCCTGTTGGCTTCCGATCCATATTTGAGCGACTTGTGTAAGATGATACACTACGACCAGCAGCCCTGCTTCTGATCTGTTGGTTTCTGGTGCATATTTGAGCCTCTAATGTAAAAAGATAAACTACGTCCAGGAGCATGGCCTCTGATCTGTTTGTTTCCAGTCCATATTTGAGGGTCTAATGTAAGATTTTAGAGTACGACCAGCAGCATGGCTTCTGACCGGTTGGTTTCAGGTCCATATTTGAGCGTCTTGTGTAAGATGATACACTACGTCCAGCAGCCTTGTTTCTGATCTCTAAGTTTCTGGTGCATATTTGAGCGTCTAATGTAAAAAGATAAACTACGCCCAGCAGCATGGCATCTGATCTGTTGTTTTCCGGTCCATATTTGAGCGTCTAATGTAAGATTTTATACTACGTCCCGAAGCATGGCCTCTGACCTGTAGGCTTCCGGTCCATATTTGAGCCTCTTGTGTAAGATGTTACACTACGTCCAGCAGCCATGATTCTGATCTCTTGGTTTCTGGTGCATATTTGACCGTCTAATGTCAAAAGAAAAACTACGTCCAGCAGCATGGAATCTTATCTGTTGGTTTCCGGTCCATATTTGAGCGGCTAATGTAAGATTTCAGACTACGTCCAGCAGCATGGCCTCTGATCTGTTGGTGTGAAATTGTCGGGAATTTCTTACTTTATCCATAATTATAAAAGTTTTCTCGACACCTTGTATAGCGTCGAGGCGAAATTCAACGGTATGGGGACTTGTGTTACCTCGTTTGCAGAAATTATCATGCGGCCTAAACTGGGAAATCAGTCCTATTTCACTTGTTTATAACTGTTTTCCAGTAAAAGAAATATTTTCAAAATGGGTATCAAATTGTGTGCAATTATTTGATTTGTCTATGTATACTGGGATTATTCATTTCCTCAGATAGTAAAAAGTAGAGTTTTCACCAGGTCCGCATTATGTCGTCTGACAATTTACAGCGTCCGAATTCCAGTGTGCACAATAAATATTCATTTTGAATTTTTCCTTTTTAAAGAATCCACAAAATATTGCTGTCCAATTGTCGAGAATTTCTTGCCTCATCCATAATTACAAAAGCTTCTTCGACACCTTGAATAGAGTCGAGTCGAAATTCAACGGTATGGGCACTTGTGTTAGCTCATTTGCGGAAATTTCATGCGTCCCTCAACTGGGAAATCAGTCATATTTCACTTGTTTATAACTTTTTTCCAGCAAAAGAAATATTTTCAAAATGATTATCAAATTGTGTGCAATTATTTGATTTGTCTATGTTTACAGGGATTTTTCATTCGGTCAGATAGTAAAAAGTACAGCTTACACCATGTGCGCGGTATGTCGTCTGACAATTTACATCGTCCGAATTCCAGTGTGCACAATAAGACTGAATTTCTAATTTTTCCTTTTTATAGAATCAACAAAATATTGCTGTCCCATTGTAGGGAATTTCTTGCCTTATCCATAATTACAAATGTTTTTTCGACACTTTGATTAGTGTCGAGTCGAAATTCAACGGTATGGGGAATTGTGTTAGTTCATTTGCGGAAAATGTCATGCGGCCCTAAACTGGGAAATAAGTCATATTCCACTTGTTTATAACTTTTTTCCAGTAAAACAAATATTTTCAAAATTGGTATCAAATTGTGTGCAATTATTTGATTTCTCTATGTATACAGGGATTTGTCATTTGCTCCGATAGTAAA
This sequence comes from Acanthosepion esculentum, assembly GCA_964036315.1. Classification (NCBI taxonomy): domain Eukaryota; kingdom Metazoa; phylum Mollusca; class Cephalopoda; order Sepiida; family Sepiidae; genus Acanthosepion; species Acanthosepion esculentum. Next base: position 72,036 of record CAXIWW010000896.1, on the reverse strand, counting down.
AAGTAGAGCTTTCACCAGGTGCGCGGTATGTCGTCTGACAATTTACAGCCTCCGAATTCCAGTGTGCACAATAAGAATGCATTTCTAATTTTTCATTTTTATCGAATCCTCAAAATATTGGTGTGAAATTTTCGAGAATTTCGTGCCTTATCCATAAAAACAAAAGTTTTTTCGACAGGTTGAATAGAGTCGAAGCGAAATTCAACGGTATGGGGACTTATGTTAGCTAATTTGCGGAAATTATCATGCGACAGTAAACTGGGAAATCAGTCATATTTCACTTGTTTATAATTTTTTCCAGTAAAAGAAATATTTTCACGATGGATAACAAGTTGTGTGCAATTATTTGATTTGTCTATGTATACAGGGATTTTTCATTTGCTCAGATAGTAAAAAGTACAGCTTTCACCATGTGCGCGGTATGTCGTCTGACAATTTACAGTGTCCGAATTCCAGTGTGCACAATAAGACTGCTTTTCTAATTTTTCATTTTTATAGAATCCACCAAAGAATTGGTGACCACTTGTCGGAAATTGCTTACCTTATCCATAATTACATAAATTTGTTCGACACCTTGACTAGAGTCGAGGCGATATTCAACGGTATGGGAAATTGTGTTAGCTCATTTGCGGAAATTGTCATGCGGTTACTAAACGGGGAAATCAGTCATATTTCACCTCTTTATAACTTTTCTCCAGTAAAAGAAATATTTTCAAATTGGGTCTCAAATTGTGTGCAATTATTTGATTTTTCTGTGTTTACAGGGATTTTTCATTTGCTCTGATAGTAAATAGTACAGCTTTCACCATGTGCGCGGTAAGTCGTCTGACAATTTACAGCGTCCGAATTCCCGTGTGCACAATAAGACTGCATTTCTAATTTTTCTTTTTTATAGAATCCACAAAATATTGGTGTCCAATTGTCGACAATTTCTTGCCTTATCCATAATTTCAAAAATTTTTTCGACAACTTGAATACAGTCGAGGCGAAATTCAACGGTATGGGGACTAGTGTTAACTCATTTGCGGAAATTGTCATGCGGCCCTAAACTGGGTAATCAGTCATATTTCACTTGTTTATAACTTTTTCCAGTAAAAGAAATATTTTCAAAATGGTGATCAAATTGTGTGCAATTATTTGTTTGGTCTATGTATACAGGGATTTTTCATTTGGTCAGATAGTAAAAAGTACAGCTTTCACCATGTGCGCGGTATGTCGTCTGACAATTTACAGAGTCGGAATTCCAGTGTGCACAATAAGACTGCATTTCTAATTTTTCTTTTTTATCGAATCCACAAAATATTGGTGTCCAATTGTCGGGAATCTCTTACCTTATCCATAATTACAAAAGTTTTTTCGACACCTTGAATAGAGTCGAGGCGAAATTCAACGGTATGGGGACTTGTGTTAACTCATTTGCGGAAAATGTCATGCGGCTCTAAACTGGGAAATCAGTCATATTTCACTTGTTTATAACTTTTTTCCAGTAAAAGAAATATTTTCAAAATGGTTATCAAATTGTGTGCAATTATTTTATTTGTCTATGTTTACAGGGATTTTTCATTGCTCAGATAGTAAAAAGTACAGCTTTCAGCATGTGCGCGGTATGTAGTCTGACAATTTACAGTGTCCGAATTCCAGTAAAAATATGTACATTAGTTAATTAAAAAATCAAACAATGAAAAAAATTAAAACATATGTATTGGACAATTAAAAAAAAGTAAAAAATGTTTATTAGACAATGAAAAATAGTAAAAAATATATATTAGTCAAAGAACAAAAGTAAAAAAATGTATATTAGACATTTAAAAAAAGGAAATATATATATTAGTCAATTAAAATTTAAAGAAAATTTATTAGTCAATTAATAAAAGTAAAAATGTATTTTTGACTATTAAAAAAATAAAAATGTATATTAAACAATTAAAAAAAGTAAAAATGTATATTAGACAATTGAAAACAGTACAAAATATATATTAGACAATTAAAAAAAGTTTAAAACGTATATTAGACATTTAAAAAAAAGTAAAAAATGTAAATTAGACAATTAAGAAAACTAGAAATATATATTAGATATTTAAAAAAATTAAGAAATATATATTAGGCCATTAAAAAATAAAAAAAAAATATATTAGACAATTAAAAAAGTAAAAAATATACATTAGACAATTAAAAATGTAAAAAATATATATTAGACAATTTGAAAATTAATAAATATATATCAGACAATCAAAAAAAGGAAAAAATATATGTATTAGATAATTAAAAAAATAAAAAATGTACATTAGACTATTAAAAATGTAAAAATGTATATTAGAGAATTAAAAAAGTAAAAGAAGAATATTAAACAATTAAAAAAGAAAAATATATATTAGAAAATTAAAAAAGTAAAAATGTATATTAAACAATTAAAAAAGTAAATATATATATTAGACAATTAAAAAAGTAAAAAATGTATATTAGACAATGTAAAAGTAAAAATGTATATTTGACAATGAAAAAGTATAAAATATATATTAGACAATTACAAAAAAATGTATATTAGACAATTACAAAAAGTAACAAATTTATACCAGACAATTGAAAAAATTAAAAAATATACATTATACAATTAAAAAAAGAAAGAATTTATATTAGACTAGTAAAAATATAATAAATATATATTAGACAATTAAAAAAAGGAAAAAATGTATATTAGACAATTAAAAAAAGTAAAAATATTGATATTAGGCAATTAAAAAAAGTAAAAAGTGTATATTAGACAATTAAAATAGAAAAATGTATATTAGACAATTAAAAATGTATATTAAACAATTAAAAAAAGTCAAAAATGTATATTAGACAATTAACAAAAGTAAAATATATATTAGACAATTAAAAAAAGTCAAAAATGTATATTAGACAACTGATAAAGTAAGAAATGCATGGACAATTAAAAAAAAGTAAAAAATATATATTATATTATTAAAATGTTAAAATGTATATTAGACAATTAAAAAATGTATACTAGACTATTAGAAGAAAGTCAAAAATGTATATTGGACAATTAAAAAATAAAAATGTATAGAAAACAATTAAAAAAGCAAAAAATGTATATTAGACAATTAAGAAAGGCAAAAACATATATTACACAATTTAATGAAGTAGAAAATGTATATTAGCCAATTAAAAAGAAGTAAACAATGTCTATTTTACAATTAAAAAAAGTAAAAAATATATATCAGACAATTAAAAAAAGTAAAAAATGTATATTTTACAATTAAAAAAAGTAACAAAAATATGTATTAGACAATTAAAAAAAGTAAAAAATATATATTAGACAATTAAATAAATTAAAAAATGTATATAAACAATTAAAAATGTAAAAAAATATATATTAGACAATTAAAAAAAGGAAAAAATATGTATTAGACAATGAAAAAAGAAATATATATTTGACAATTAACAAAAGTAAAAATGTATATTAGACAATTAAAAAATTAAAAAATGTGTATTAGACAGTTAAAAAAATTAAAAAATGTATATTAGACTATTGATAAAGTAAAAAATGCATATTAGACAATTAAAAAACTGTAAAAAATGTATATTAGACAATTAAAAAAGGAAAAATGTATATTAGACAATTAAAAAAGTAAAATAATTTGTATCAGACAATGTCAAAATGTAAAAAATATATATTAGACAATGAAAAAATTCAAAAATGTATATTAGACAATTAAAAAAGTAAAAAATGTATATTAGACAATTAAAAAAGTAAAACATGTATATTAGACAATTAAAAAAAGTAAAAAATGTATATTAATCAATTACAAAAGTAAAAAATGTACATTAGATAATTAAAAATAGTAATAAATATATATTAGACAATTAAAAAATTAAAAAATGTATATTTTAAAATAAAAAAGTAAAAAATATATATTAGACAATTAAAAAAAGTGAAAAATATATATTATACAATTAAAAAATTTGAAAATGTGTATGAGACAAATAAAAAAATTAAAAAATGTATATTAGCCAATTGATAAAGTAAAAAATTCATATAAGAAAATTTAAAAAAAGTTAAAAAAATGTATATTAGTTAATTAAATAAAACTATATATATTAGACAATTAAAAAAGGAAAAACATTATATTAGACAATTAAACAAAGTATAAAACGTATATTAGACAATTAAAATGTAAAATTGTATATTTGACAATGAAAAAAGTATAAAATGTATATTAGACAATTAAAAAAAGAAAAAATGTATATTAGATAATTAAAAAAGTACAAAAATGTATATTAGGCAATTAAAAAAAGTAAAAAATGTATATTAGACAATTAAAAAAAGTAATAAATGTATATTAGACAATTAAAAAAGTAAAAAGTGTATCTTAGACAATGATAAAAACCAAAAAAATGTATATTAGACAAATAAAAAAGTAAAAACATATATTAGAAAATTAGAAAAGTCAAAAATGTATATTAGACAATTAAAATCTAAAAAATATATATTGGACAATTAAAAAAATAAAAATGTATATTCGAAAATTAAAAAAAATTAAAAATGTATATTAGACAATCAAAAAAAGTAAAAATATGTTTATTAGACAATTAAAAATTAAAAAATGTATATTAAACAATGAAAAACTAAAAAATGTGTATTTGACAATGAAAGAAAGTAAAAATATATATTAGACAATTAAAAAACTTAAAAATTTATATTAGACAATTAAAAAAAGTAATAAATATATATTAGACAATTAAAAAAGTAAAAATATATATTAGACAATTAAAAAAATTTTAAAAATATATATTAGACAATTCAAAAAGTAAAAATGTATATTAGACAATTAAAACATAAAAAAATGTATATGAGACAATAAAAAAAATAAAAAATGTATATGAGACAATTAAAAAAAGTAAAAAATTTATATCTGTCAATTAAAAAAAGTAATAAATGTATATTAGACTATTAAAAAGTAAAACGTGTATATTATACAATTAAAAAAAGCAAAAGATGTATATTAGACAAATGAAAAAAGTAAAAATATATATTAGACAATTAAAAATGTATATTAGACAATTAAAATGTAAAAAATACATATTAGACAATTAAAAAAATTAAAAAATGTATATTAGCCAATTAAAATGTTAAAAATGTATATTAGACAATTAAAAAAATTACAAAACTATATTAGACAGTTAAAAAGTAAAAAAATGTATATTAGACAATTAAAAAAATTAAAATATTTATATTAGACAATTAGAAATGTAAAAAAATGTATATTAGACAATGTGAAGTTTGCCAATGACTAACATGTTGCAGTTATTATAGCCCTGTTCATAGTTATGGCCATGTGGTTTCAAGAAATAGATAGATCACACTTCATATGTGTGGAGGTGCACTGCCAATCACCATTCCTTAGATAATTAAAATAATTATTTTACTAATTGTTCACAAAACCCAAAGCCAATTCAAAGTCAAGTGTTACTGAGGTTGATTCACGTTAGACAAGGAGGTAAGAAGTGCAGTTTATGAGGATATGTAGGAAAAGTAACGGTTAAATCTTGATTTAAAGGAAGTACCCTCTCAGGAGTCTGTTACACAAAGTAGTGGTTCTTGGTAAAAAGCTGTCCGAGTTATCGGTCATGTTCAACCACGTCCTGAAGGGACACTGCGTAGAAGATGAAATATTTGTGTACTCAGTTTCCAGTGTTGTCAAACTCCGTGAAACACTTGTACACATGCTGTCACCACTTACATGATACATGGGTGTTTAAATTTGAAATTAATATTCCCCAAATTGACTGGATGTTCTTGAAAATGACTGAGACGGTTGTAAAAAAAGGACTCAAACAAAACAGAAAAGTAAGTTTTTAATTTCAAACAAATGTTTGGTAAAAAAAAAGTTGTCTCTTTTTATAAGACCGAAAATATTTATTCACCAAAACCAAAATAAGAGAAATCACCCATGAAAAAGAAAAGAGAATTTAATTTCTACGCAGCAAGTAAATAAGCAATAACAACAACTACAAAAGAACAAACTAAATTATTTAAAAATGTACGATTGTTATTTTATTTTTCTGGACTCATATCAGAGTGTAGAGAATCTGTAGCAGACCCCCAGACTCTTTCTTCGCTGCTGGAATAAGTTATTTATTATAATTTACAACGATTTTGATTTTTTATTCTGTTTAATAATGTGCGGGAAGAAGAAATAGTAATCAGGAGGACAGCTGATAGTAATTGATATTGCATTTAAATATTTGAAGATTACAGTTGGCTGGAAAGCATGGAGCTGGAAGGGAGTTCCACAAGCAAGGCAGTAAAGCCACTAAGACACAAGGGGTTACTGAGTGTGGAAGAATTAAGAACAGAAACATTAATACTGAGCGGGAAGAGGTAAGATTACTCAAGAGGACAGTCGGTAGCGATTGACATTGAATTTAAATATTTGAAGATTAAAGTAGGCTGGAAACCATGGTGACGGAAAGGAGATCCACAACCAAGGCAGTAAAGCCACTAAGACGCAAACGGTTACAGGATGTGGAAGAATTTGGAATAGAAACATTAATGATGACGGGATGAACAAAGATTAATCAGGAGGACAGCAGATAGTAATTGATATTGCATTTAAATATTTGAAGATTAAAGTTGGCTGGAAAGCATGGAGCCGGAAGGGAATTCAACAAGTAAGGCAGTAAAGCCACTAAGACACAAGGGGTTACTGGCTGTGGAATTATTAGGAAGAGAAACATTAATAATGTGCGGGAAGAGGAAAGATTACTCAGGAGGACAATAGATAGCAATTGACATTGCATATAAATATTTGAAGATTAAAGTTGGCTGGAAAGCATGGAGCCGGAAAGGAGTTCCACAAGCAAGTCAGTAAAACCACTAAGACACAAGGGGTTACTGGGTGTGGAAGAATTAGGAACAGAAACATTAATAATGAGCGGGAAGAGATAAGATTACTCAAGAGGACAGTCGGTAGCGATTGACATTGCATTTAAATATTTGAAGATTAAAGTTGGCTGGAAAGCATGGAGCCGGAAGGAAGTTCCACAACTAAGGCAGTAAAGCCACTAAGACACAAAGGGTTACTGGATGTGGAAGAATTAGGAATAGAAACATTAATAATGAGCTGGAAGAGGAAAGATTAATCAAGAGGACAGTAGTTAGCGATTGACATTGCATTTAAATATTTGAAGATTAAAGTTGGCTGGAAAACATGGAGCCGGAAGAGAGTTCAACAAGTAAGGCAGTAAAGCAACTAAAGCACAAGGGGTTACTGCGTGTGGAAGAATTACGAAGAGAAACATTAGTAATGAGCGGGAAGAGGAAAGATTACTCAGGAGGACAGTATGTAGCGATTTATATTGCATTTAAATTTTTAATTTTCTAATATATATTTGTTACTTTTTTTAATTATCTAATATACAATTTTTACTTTTTTCATTGTCTAATATACATTTTTCACTTTTTTTAATTGTCTAATACATATTTTTACTTTTTTTAATTGTCTAATATACGTTTTACCCTTTTTTAAATTGTCTAAAGTACATTTTTTATATTTTAATTTTCTAATATATATTTTTATTTTTTTCAATTTTCTAATATACATTTTTTACTTTTTTTAATTGCCTAATATATATTTTTTACTTTTTTAATTGTCTAATATACATTTGTTACTTTTTTTAATTGTCTAATACATATTTTTACTTTTTTTAATTCTCTAATATACGTTTTCCACTTTTTTTAATTGTCTAATGTACATTTTTCATATTTTAATTGTCTAATATATATTTTTTACATTTTTTTAATTGTCTAATATAATTTTTTACATTTTCATTGTCTAATATACATTTTTACGTTTTTTAATTTGTCTAATATATATGTTTTACTTTTTTTAATTGTCTTATATACATTTTTTCCTTTTTGAATTGTCTAATATACATTTGTTTACTTTTTTAATTGTCTAATATATATATATATATTTTTTTAATTGTCTAATATAAATGTTTTTACTTTTGTTAATTGAATCATATACATTTTTTTACTTTTTTTATTGTCTAATATACATTTGTTACATATTTTAATTGTCTAATATATATTTTTAATTGTCTGATATACATTTTTCCTTTTTTATTGTCTAATATACATTTTTTACTTTTTTAATTGTCTAATATACATTTTTACTGTTTTCAATTGTCTAATATACAATATTTCACTTTTTTTATATGTCTAATAAACATTTTTTACTTTTTTAATTGTCTAATACATATTTTTACTTTTTTTAATTGTCTAATATACGTTTTTCACTTTTTTTAATTGTTTAATATATATTTTTTACTTTTTTAATAGTCTAATATACATTTTTTTACAATTTATTTGCCTAATATAAACATTTTTTATTTGTGTAATATTTTTTTTTTACTCTTTTTAATTGTCTAATATACATTTTTTACTTTTTGTAATTGCCTACTATGCACAAATCCATGGTGCCGTATCCTATTGGGAAAACCTTAAACTTGCTGTTTTCGCTTCATGGGATAGGTCCTTGTCAGGGATATAGTAGATGAATCCAGACCATTTTAATCTGGAGTACTAAACATCACTTCTCCAGAAACACAGAAGAATTTCCATATTATATGTAACACCCATCCTTTTTTATTCTCCTTAGACTCTGCTATGCTGTGTAGATATCTATTTTTTCTCTGCGTGAAACACATGTATGCATAGTTTTGTGTATGTCTTAGTGGTATAAAATTCTCTCTTATAACAAAGTAAGTCATTCCTTTTTCTTTCAGCCATTTTCTTCCGTCCATAAATTACAGTGTTATTATATCACAGATATAATAATGCCTGTAATGGGAGAATAAATCTTTCTTGTATAGCTCTCTCCTATTATAAAGCATTTCTAGAAGATAAGTTGTACAAAATTTGCCCATTTTATCATTCAACTACATAATTCTCGATTATACAACAAATTTTTTAAAAAATCAATTCACCCAAAGCATGGCAATAATACCACTAATACACCAGGGGCTACTGAGAGTGAAAGCAAACAAAAAAAAGTTTAGAAGGAACAGGAGGCCTAATCCTAAACAGGGATCAATGTATAAACTTCTACTCCTGTTCAAAAAGCCTTGAAGGAGTGTAAACTGGATGATAGGTGAACATATCTACTCCTATTGCAGAAAAAAAAATATCAGGATTTAGGCAAAGATGTTAGAAGTATAAAGTTGAAATAAACTTTAGACGGAACCGGAAACCCAATCCTAAACAGGAAACAAGGAATAAACCTCTACTCCTGTTTAAAAGACCTGGGAGTAGTGTGAACTGAACGATATTTATCAAACAATTTCCCATTATAATATAGATTAGAACACAAAAAATTCTTACATTGATGAAACCAATTTTTAACACTGAAAAATTTAGAAAACACCAAAGTAAATGTTAAAATAAAATTTTTATCCCATTTGAGAAAAAAACATTTTCCAAAAAAAAAATTTAATCAAAAAGTTAAATGAAAATTCATGAAAAATTTAAAAGCAATGGATATTGCTACCTCATCTGGTTTGATGCTACTGCTATGTATTTAGAGATGTTTGATAAAACCCAAAGAATTCACAATGTTATTGTTCCTGACCTGGCATCTTGGCTTCAGCTCCTTTCCCATCGCCGTAATGTAGCTGCCCTGTGCCTTTTCTATAAATGGTAATTGTTTGGATGAATTTTCTTCTATGGTAATAAGAATGGTAAATAAGAATGTGTTGTTTAGGTGTAAAGAAGATTGAGGCTAGCTAAGTTTAGATACAAGACAGGTGAAGACTAGCTTTGCACAGCCCTCCTTTGGGCCTTGTGCCAGTTTCTGTATAACAACAGAAATAAATACCATCACTTTCCTCTATGTAACCTAGACTATGAATACAAATGCAGTACTAGATTGGTAGTTAGGTCTCATCATTTTACAGTTGAAATGGTTAGATGTAACTGTAATTTCTATGTTAACACTTCTTGCTTGTAGAAATCACTTCTGGCTTCTTGCTTCCCAGTCAGTTTTGATCTTCAAAAATTTAAATGCAATATCAATTATTATCTTCTGTCTTCTTAATTCTTGTTCTTTTATTGTCTTCTCTCCTTAATAGTAGTTTTTCTCATATTCTCTAACACTCAGTAACCCCTTGCATCCTAGTGGCTTTATTGCCATTGATCTTCAAAAATGTAAATGCAATGTTAATCGTTATCTTCTGTCTTCTTAATTCTTGTTCTTTTATTGTATTCTCTCCTTAATAGTAGTTTTTCTCATATTCTCTAACACTCAGTAACCCATTGTGTCCTAGTGTCTTTATTGCTTTTGATCTTCAGAAATTTAAATGTAATGTCAATTGTTATCTTCTGTCTTCTTAATTCTTGTTATTTTATTGTCTTCTCTCCTTAATAGTAGTTTTTCTCATATTCTCTAACATTCAGTAACCCCTTGCGTCCTAGTGGCTTTATTGCCTTTGATCTTCAAAAATTTAAATACAATATCAATTGTTATCTTCTGTCTTCTTAATTCTTATTCTTTGTTCTCTCTCCTTAATTTTCCTCATTTTCCTTAATATTGGATTTTTAATTCGACTTTTGAAAATAAAAGTTTTCGTTCTTTCTTTATTTTCATTTTCCCGAGAAAATAATCAACTCAAGAAAACAATTAAAAAATATATTTATAATATTTTAAATGGAGGGTTTGATAGCAAACACAGATAGAGACACTGTATTACAAAAAAAATATAGATAGATTCTTTCAACGGGAATAACTTAAAAATTGACAGTTTAAAGCTATTCCCCTTGCATTCCAATCAAAGAAAAGGTCTTTGTATGGGGAATTTCCTTAGATTGTCATCTGAATTTCACAACCAGCGCCATTTGTCTTCTTTTAGGTTTTCTTTTTGGATAACTTCTTTTTTTTTGTTCTTATTTTGACAGCATAATTCATTTTTATTCGAATAACATAGGCTCAACTGACATAAAAAAAAATCTTTCTCAAATTGATCCATAATTTAAATGTTTCAAGAACTAAAAAATAAAAAAAATACAACATTCTCCCACGCACTTCTCAGAAAAATTTGTAACAAGCTACTAGACAGCTGGAACCGATTTTGTCGTTAAAAATATATATATAAATAGTAACAGCAAATGAATTTTCGTCGCATTTTGAATCACACACACGCAAAGATACACACGGGAATTATGTGTCAAAATTGCCGCCAAAGAAACAAAATTTCTTTATGAGAGATTAGAAAAATTTACACAACAAACTTTTTCACTTAATATCTTTCACAGAAAAATCTTTGTCTAAGTTAAATTCGACCTTTCAATCAATGGCAGACGACTTTTTAAACATTGAACATTTCTGAAAGTGCAAAGAACTTTTTTTCTTAAATATACCTTTGCACAGATCATTACAAACAAAGAAATTGTAAATTGTGCATATACAATTTAATCTGTTGTTTCAAAGATGTATTTTTTGTTGTGATTGAATATCGTTACCATTTGGCCATTTCTTAATTTATGTTTGTGGATATTGCATATTTTATTTGCAGCACAATTTTAAATATTCATGCATCCTTCTTAGATCCACTACAGATAGATAGATAGATAGATAGATAGATAGATAGATAGATAATGAACGGATTGAGATAGATAGATAGATAGATAGATAGATAGATAGATAGATAGATAGATAGATATTGGCTAATGAGATATCCCAGAATGAATCTGTAGGATTTGGGGGGGAGGGGGGGTTAATTCAGGCATGGTGCATTCCTAGTAGCTATTCCTATGGATTGGAACAAACAAACAGAAAAAAAAAATAAACGTGGAGAACCATGATTTTCTCCATTCTGAAGGGACATCTTTTTTCCTTTAAGTTTAATATTTAACCAGGTAGTAAGTTAAATTTTCATGATTAGTCATATAGCTGTCTGAATATCTCTAACGACTAACTTCAATTTATTTCTGGTTTTAGTCATAATATTTCTGGGAATTACAAAGAGATTTTTGTAAACTGAAAATAAAATAAAATTAATTTATCTGAATTTTTGAAACCTACAAATTCCTTAATATTGGTTTTTTAATTCGATTTTTAAAAATAAAAATTTTCGTTCTTTCTTTATTTTCATTTTCCCTATATATAATCCCGGAAAATAATCAACACAAGAAAACAATTAAAAAATATATTTATAATATTTTAAATGGGGCATTTGATAGCAAACAGATAGAGACAGTGTATTAAAAAAAAAAAAAAAATAGTTAAATAAATTCAAGGGGAATAACTTAAGAATTAAAAATTTAGAGTTATTCCCCTTGCATTCCGATCAAAGAAAAGGTCGTTTTTGTGGGGAATTTCATTAGAATGTCAGTTGAATTTCACAACCAGCGCCATTTGTCTTCTTTTAGGGTTTTTTTGGATAACTTCTTTTTTTTGTTCTTATTTGGACAACATAATTCATTTTCATTCGTATAAAAACCTTGAAGTTATTTATATTCGTAAAATATAAAATACTTATAAAATTCTAGCTGTATGCATTCTCAAGACAACAATGTTTTTCTTTCACACAAATATCTTTGTTTATGAATTTAAAACAGCAGAACGGCCAGTGCATTATTTGTAATTCATCTCATATATATATATATATATATACATATATATATATATATATATATATATATATATATATATATATATATATACACACACACACACACATATACGTTTTACCCTTTTTTAAAATGTCTAAAGTACATTTTTTATATTTTAATTTTCTAATATATATTTTTATTTTTTTCAATTTTCTAATATACATGTTTTACTTTTTTTAATTGCTTAATATATATTTTTTACTTTTTTAATTGTCTAATATACATTTGTTACTTTTTTTAATTGTCTAATACATATTTTTACTTTTTTTAATTCTCTAATATACGTTTTCCACTTTTTTTAATTGTCTAATGTACATTTTTCATATTTTAATTGTCTAATATATATTTTTTACATTTTTTTAATTGTCTAATATAATTTTTTACATTTTCATTGTCTAATATACATTTTTACGTTTTTTAATTTGTCTAATATATATGTTTTACTTTTTTTAATTGTCTTATATACATTTTTTCCTTTTTGAATTGTCTAATATACATTTGTTTACTTTTTGTAATTGTCTAATATATATATATATATTTTTTTAATTGTCTAATATAAATGTTTTTACTTTTGTTAATTGAATAATATACATTTTTTTACTTTTTTTTATTGTCTAATATACATTTGTTACATATTTTAATTGTCTAATATATATTTTTAATTGTCTGATATACATTTTTCCTTTTTTATTGTCTAATATACATTTTTTACTTTTTTAATTGTCTAATATACATTTTTACTGTTTTCAATTGTCTAATATACAATATTTCACTTTTTTTATATGTCTAATATACATTTTTTACTTTTTTAATTGTCTAATACATATTTTTACTTTTTTTAATTGTCTAATATACGTTTTTCACTTTTTTTAATTGTTTAATATATATTTTTTACTTTTTTAATAGTCTAATATACATTTTTTTACAATTTATTTGCCTAATATAAACATTTTTTATTTGTGTAATATTTTTTTTTTACTCTTTTTAATTGTCTAATATACATTTTTTACTTTTTGTAATTGCCTACTATGCACAAATCCATGGTGCCGTATCCTATTGGGAAAACCTTAAACTTGCTGTTTTCGCTTCATGGGATAGGTCCTTGTCAGGGATATAGTAGATGAATCCAGACCATTTTAATCTGGAGTACTAAACATCACTTCTCCAGAAACACAGAAGAAATTCCATATTATATGTAACACCCATCCTTTTTTATTCTCCTTAGACTCTGCTATGCTGTGTAGATATCTATTTTTTCTCTGCGTGAAACACATGTATGTATAGTTTTGTGTATGTCTTAGTGGTATAAAATTCTCTCTTATAACAAAGCAAGTCATTCCTTTTTCTTTCAGCCATTTTCTTCCGTCCATAAATTACAGTGTTATTATATCACAGATATAATAATGCCTGTAATGGGAGAATAAATCTTTCTTGTATAGCTCTCTCCTATTATAAAGCATTTCTAGAAGATAAGTTGTACAAAATTTGCCCATTTTATCATTCAACTACATAATTCTCGATTATACAACAAATTTTTTTAAAAATCAATTCACCCAAAGCATGGCAATAATACCACTAATACACCAGGGGCTACTGAGAGTGAAAGCAAACAAAAAAAAGTTTAGAAGGAACAGGAGGCCTAATCCTAAACAGGGAACAATGTATAAACTTCTACTCCTGTTCAAAAAGCCTTGAAGGAGTGTAAACTGGATGATAGGTGAACATATCTACTCCTATTGCAGAAAAAAAAATATCAGGGTTTAGGCAAAGATGTTAGAAGTATAAAGTTGAAATAAACTTTAGACGGAACCGGAAACCCAATTCTAAACAGGAAACAAGGAATAAACCTCTACTCCTGTTTAAAAGACCTGGGAGTAGTGTGAACTGAACGATATTTATCAAACAATTTGCCATTATAATATAGATTAGAACACAAAAAATTCTTACATTGATGAAACCAATTTTTAACACTGAAAAATTTAGAAAACACCAAAGTAAATGTTAAAATAAAATTTTTATCCCATTTGAGAAAAAAACATTTTCCAAAAAAAAAATTTAATCAAAAAGTTAAATGAAAATTCAAGAAAAATTTAAAAGCAATGGATATTGCTACCTCATCTGGTTTGATGCTACTGCTATGTATTAAGAGATGTTTGATAAAACCCAAAGAATTCACAATGTTATTGTTCCTGACCTGGCATCTTGGCTTCAGCTCCTTTCCCATCGCCGTAATGTTGCTGCCCTGTGCCTTTTCTATAAATGGTAATTGTTTGGATGAATTTTCTTCTATGGTAATAAGAATGGTAAATAAGAATGTGTTGTTTAGGTGTAAAGAAGATTGAGGCTAGCTAAGTTTAGATACAAGACAGGTGAAGACTAGCTTTGCACAGCCCTCCTTTGGGCCTTGTGCCAGTTTCTGTATAACAACAGAAATAAATACCATCACTTTCCTCTATGTAACCTAGACTATGAATACAAATGCAGTACTAGATTGGTAGTTAGGTCTCATCATTTTACAGTTGAAATGGTTAGATGTAACTGTAATTTCTATGTTAACAGTTTCTTCTATCACACTTCTTGCTTGTAGAAATCACTTCTGGCTTCTTGCTTCCCAGTCAGTTTTGATCTTCAAAAATTTAAATGCAATATCAATTATTATCTTCTGTCTTCTTAATTCTTGTTCTTTTATTGTCTTCTCTCCTTAATAGTAGTTTTTCTCATATTCTCTAACACTCAGTAACCCCTTGCATCCTAGTGGCTTTATTGCCATTGATCTTCAAAAATGTAAATGCAATGTTAATCGTTATCTTCTGTCTTCTTAATTCTTGTTCTTTTATTGTCTTCTCTCCTTAATAGTAGTTTTTCTCATATTCTCTAACACTCAGTAACCCATTGTGTCCTAGTGTCTTTATTGCTTTTGATCTTCAGAAATTTAAATGTAATGTCAATTGTTATCTTCTGTCTTCTTAATTCTTGTTATTTTATTGTCTTCTCTCCTTAATAGTAGTTTTTCTCATATTCTCTAACATTCAGTAACCCCTTGCGTCCTAGTGGCTTTATTGCCTTTGATCTTCAAAAATTTAAATACAATATCAATTGTTATCTTCTGTCTTCTTAATTCTTATTCTTTGTTCTCTCTCCTTAATTTTCCTCATTTTCCTTAATATTGGATTTTTAATTCGATTTTTGAAAATAAAAGTTTTCGTTCTTTCTTTATTTTCATTTTCCCGAGAAAATAATCAACTCAAGAAAACAATTAAAAAATATATTTATAATATTTTAAATGGAGGGTTTGATAGCAAACACAGATAGAGACACTGTATTACAAAAAAAATATAGATAGATTCTTTCAACGGGAATAACTTAAAAATTGACAGTTTAAAGCTATTCCCCTTGCATTCCAATCAAAGAAAAGGTCTTTGTTTGGGGAATTTCCTTAGATTGTCATCTGAATTTCACAACCAGCGCCATTTGTCTTCTTTTAGGTTTTCTTTTTGGATAACTTCTTTTTTTTTGTTCTTATTTTGACAGCATAATTCATTTTTATTCGAATAACATAGGCTCAATTGACATAAAAAAAAATCTTTCTCAAATTGATCCATAATTTAAATGTTTCAAGAACTAAAAAATAAAAAAAATACAACATTCTCCCACGCACTTCTCAGAAAAATTTGTAACCAGCTACTAGACAGCTGGAACCGATTTTGTCGTTAAAAATATATATATAAATAGTAACAGCAAATGAATTTTCGTCGCATTTTGAATCACACACACACAAAGATACACACGTTAATTATGTGTCAAAATTGCCGCCAAAGAAACAAAATTTCTTTATGAGAGATTAGAAAAATTTAAACAACAAACTTTTTCACTTAATATCTTTCACAGAAAAATCTTTGTCTAAGTTAAATTCGACCTTTCAATCAATGGCAGACGACTTTTTAAACATTGAACATTTCTGAAAGTGCAAAGAACTTTTTTTCTTAAATATACCTTTGCACAGATCATTACAAACAAAGAAATTGTAAATTGTGCATATACAATTTAATCTGTTGTTTCAAATATGTATTTTTTGTTGTGATTGAATATCGTTACCATTTGGCCATTTCTTAATTTATGTTTGTGGATATTGCATATTTTATTTGCAGCACAATTTTAAATATTCATGCATCCTTCTTAGATCCACTACCGATAGATAGATAGATAGATAGATAGATAGATAGATAGATAGATAATGAACGGATTGAGATAGATAGATAGATTTCTGAAAGTGCAAAGAACTTTTTTTCTTAAATATACCTTTGCACAGATCATTACAAACAAAGAAATTGTAAATTGTGCATATACAATTTAATCTGTTGTTTCAAAGATGTATTTTTTGTTGTGATTGAATATCGTTACCATTTGGCCATTTCTTAATTTATGTTTGTGGATATTGCATATTTTATTTGCAGCACAATTTTAAATATTCATGCATCCTTCTTAGATCCACTACCGATAGATAGATAGATAGATAGATAGATAGATAGATAGATAGATAGATAATGAACGGATTGAGATAGATAGATAGATAGATAGATAGATAGATAGATAGATAGATAGATAGATATTGGCTAATGAGATATCCCAGAATGAAGCTGTAGGATTTTGGCGGGGGGGGGGGGTTAATTCAGGCATGGTGCATTCCTAGTAGCTATTCCTATGGATTGGAACAAACAAACAGAAAAAAAAAATAAACGTGGAGAACCATGATTTTCTCCATTCTGAAGGGACATCTTTTTTCCTTTAAGTTTAATATTTAACCAGGTAGTAAGTTAAATTTTCATGATTAGTCATATAGCTGTCTGAATATCTCTAACGACTAACTTCAATTTATTTCTGGTTTTAGTCATAATATTTCTGGGAATTACAAAGAGATTTTTGTAAACTGAAAATAAAATAAAATTAATTTATCTGAATTTTTGAAACCTACAAATTCCTTAATATTGGTTTTTTAATTCGATTTTTAAAAATAA
This sequence comes from Acanthosepion esculentum, assembly GCA_964036315.1. Taxonomy (NCBI): domain Eukaryota; kingdom Metazoa; phylum Mollusca; class Cephalopoda; order Sepiida; family Sepiidae; genus Acanthosepion; species Acanthosepion esculentum. The sequence goes on along the minus strand of CAXIWW010000896.1, from coordinate 54,348 downwards.
AAATTTTCGTTCTTTCTTTATTTTCATTTTCCCGATATATAATCCCGGAAAATAATCAACACAAGAAAACAATTAAAAAATATATTTATAATATTTTAAATGGGGCATTTGATAGCAAACAGATAGAGACAATGTATTAAAAAAAAAAAAAATAGATAAATAAATTCAAGGGGAATAACTTAAGAATTAAAAATTTAGAGTTATTCCCCTTGCATTCCGATCAAAGAAAAGGTCGTTTTTGTGGGGAATTTCCTTAGAATGTCAGTTGAATTTCACAACCAGCGCCATTTGTCTTCTTTTAGGTTTTTTTTGGATAACTTCTTTTTTTTGTTCTTATTTTGACAACATAATTCATTTTCATTCGTATAAAAACCTTAAAGTTATTTATATTAGTAAAATATAAAATACTTATAAAATTCTAGCTGTATGCATTCTCAAGACAACAATGTTTTTCTTTCACACAAATATCTTTGTTTATGAATTTAAAACAGCAGAACGGCCAGTGCATTATTTGTAATTCATCTCATATATATATATATATATATATATATATATATATATATATATATATACACACACACACACACACACACACACACACACACACACACACATACAAACTCAGTTTTTTCCTATCCATCCAGATCTTTGATAAAGTTTCATTTATAAATTCGGCCCAATAACAGATTAACAATAACTAACAAGAAATGATTTAATACAAAATGAAATAACGACAACGTAAAACCTGAAGCAAGAATTTACTCTATAGCCGGTAATGGTTGCCACAAGGAATATATAGGAGAAACATCTAGAAATTTGAATAAAAGATTATATGAACACAAAACGGATCTCTTATAATACAATACACTCAATGCGTCACTCACCATGAGTGTGAACATAACATATTACCTGCATAAAATGTGACAGCCCTCAAATATTCAAGTTAAAATGTAGTTTTGGGGCTATATTTACCATACAAGACAATGCCCCACGAATAGTATTTCAAAATGTATTGTATTAAATTTATTAAATTTAGAAAGCATATAGTTTCTTTTCACTCCAATTCTAATGAAATATCAGAGGGTAGAGTAGATATTGCCAGGAAACTATCACAATCTACAATATCCCATGAGTGGATGAATGTGTTTCCAGTAGTCTATTACATTAGCCTGAATGACTTTTCCCGCTAACCACCCACTCATTCCACTGTTCTCAAATGCAATTTTTTAATGGCTTGTTGAGACACATATCCAATTGTTTTTGTTCAACATCATTAAAAAAAGGAGACAAGGCAGGGGTCAGCCTACTATCAAAAATCTCCCATATGAAAAACGTAACATAAACCACACGATTTAAGGTCCATGTTTTATACCTGAAGACGGTCCCTCTATTTGGCGGGGAGGATTAAGGTTAAAAGTTGGCTTGTACACCGCCATATATGGTAATTTTGATTTAAAAAATGCTACTTTTATTAAAATGATGAGGTGAAAATGTATAGAAAGTATACTGATTGCTAAATCATCCACGATAATTTGTATCCGGGCTCTTACATTTCACTTTTCTTGGTTGATATCTGTTGTCAGTGTGGGATATTTATTGATTCATTTATTTTCTACGGCTTATCAACACATTGCAAGTTATTTAACATCAGAAAACATTTTTAGATTGTAAAATTTTTTCTTTTTTTTTGAGACAATTCTTACTGATTAACCCATAGATGGGAGAGGAGAGGTGGATTCAAACCTAATCATAATCTGATAAACAAGACATTATTATGTGGATATGAAGTAGGTGATCAATTCTATATTACAATCAATATACAAATTGATCCCTCACTTTCTGACCACGGTAGTTTCTATACATTTCTATTTCAGAGAATGTAAATAAATCTAAAAGACATGCCTGGGTAGCTAATTAGTATTTCATTGATTGATTCATTTTCTACAGCTTATCAACCCTTTGCAGGTTATTTAAAGCCAGAAAATATTTTTAGATTGTAAGAAATTATTTGGGGTGGTGGAAATAATGGTTTAGTGGTACAAGTCTTACTAATTAACCTGTAGCTAGGGGGCAGAAGAGTTGGGCTCGTAGTTATTTATGCATAAGTGAATATAATGTCCCCAACGAGAAATAGAACTCACTTCACAAGTCACATGATGTCGCTTCATAAATCACATGATGTCACTTCATAAGTCACATGATGTCACTTCATAAATCACATGATATCACTTCACAAGTCACATGATGTCACTTCATAAATCACATGATGTCACTTCATAAATCACATGATGTCACTTCATAAATCACATGATGTCACTTCACAAGTCACATGATATCACTTCATACCGTCATGGTTATTCAGTTTGTTTACTGCAGTCAAACTGAGCAGTTGCATTTTTAGCCTGGGCCAAGTAGCCTGAGCAAAGTAGCCAGAACTGAGTCTAAATCTGTCTCCTCCAGCAAATGCTCAGTCAGTTATGTGCCATGCGTGATACACACTTAGGCAATCATGTATCTTTCGATACATGACTGACGAGGCAGATTTCTTCCCTCGCAGTAGGTTGCCATTTCTTTCTGCAGTAGGCCAGTTGCCATTGAAAGCTAGAGAACCTGGTCTGTCCTGCTATTTACCCATAGTTGGGGGGAAAAAGATTAATAACTTTCCCAAAGGTATTAGCATGTAAGTGAATGTAATGGATTTGACTGGAATTCAAACTCATCTCTCCAGGACTACTTATCATTCAAGATAATAAGGAGGGTAACAGGCTCTTACTACAACAGTGCCAATATCACTTATTGCATTGTGATCATTTAGGTGATCATGACTAGTGAGGCAGATTTTTTGCCCATAGTTGGGTGCTATTTCATTCTGCGGTAGATCAGTTGCCATCAAAGGCTATAGAACCCAGTCTGTCCTGCTATTTACCCATAATTGGGAGAGGGGGAGAAGAAGAAGATTCATACCTTCGCCAAGGGTATTAACACGTAAATGAATGTAATGGATTCAAATGGAATTCAAACTCGGATCTCTAATACCTCAATCCGAGCCGCTATCCATGACTCCAGCAAATGCGACAGTTTACAAATCCATGGTGCCGTTTCCTATTGGGAAAACCCAAAACTCGCTGCTTTCGCTTCATGGAATAGGTCCTTGTCAGGTATATAGTAGATGAATCCAGACCATTTTAATCTAGAGTACTAAACATCACTTCTCCAGAAACACAGAAGAATTTCCATATTATATGTAACACCCATCATTTTTTATTCTCCTTAGACTCTGCTATGCTGTGTAGATATCTATTTTTTCTCTGCGTGAAACACATGTATGTATAGTTTTGTGTATGTCTTAGTGGTATAAAATTCTCTCTTATAACAAAGCAAGTCATTCCTTTTTCTTTCAGCCATTTTCTTCCGTCCATAAATTACAGTGTTATTATATCACAGATATAATAATGCCTGTAATGGGAGAATAAATCTTTCTTGTATAGCTCTCTCCTATTATAAAGCATTTCTAGAAGATAAGTTGTACAAAATTTGCCCATTTTATCATTCAACTACATAATTCTCGATTATACAACAAATTTTTTTAAAAATCAATTCACCCAAAGCATGGCAATAATACCACTAATACACCAGGGGCTACTGAGAGTGAAAGCAAACAAAAAAAAGTTTAGAAGGAACAGGAGGCCTAATCCTAAACAGGGATCAATGTATAAACTTCTACTCCTGTTCAAAAAGCCTTGAAGGAGTGTAAACTGGATGATAGGTGAACATATCTACTCCTATTGTAGAAAAAAAAAATATCAGGATTTAGGCAAAGATGTTAGAAGTATAAAGTTGAAATGAACTTTATACAGAACCGGAAACCCAATCCTAAACAGGAAACAAGGAATAAACCTCTACTCCTGTTTAAAAGACCTGGGAGTAGTGTGAACTGAACGATATTTATCAAACAATTTTCCATTATAATATAGATTAGAACACACAAAAATTCTTACATTGGTGAAACCATTTTTTAACACTGAAAAATTTAGAAAACACCAAAGTAAATGTTAAAATAAAATTTTTATCCCATTTGAGAAAAAAAACTTTTTCAAAAAAAAAATTTAATCTGAAGTTAAATGAAAACTCAAGAAAAATTTAAAAGCAATGAATATTGCTACCTCATCTGGTTTGATGCTACTGCTATGTATTTAGAGATGTTTGATAAAACCCACAGAATTCACAATGTTATTGTTCCTGACCTGGCATCTTGGCTTCAGCTCGTTTCCCATCGCCGTAATGTAGCTGCCCTGTGCCTTTTCTATAAATGGTAATTGTTTGGATGAATTTTCTTCTATGGTAATAAGAATGGTAAATAAGAATGTGTTGTTTAGGTGTAAAGAATATTGTGGCTAGCTAAGTTTAGATACAAGACAGGTGAAGACCAGCTTTGCACAGCCCTCCTTTGGGCCTTGTGCCAGTTTCTGTATAACAACAGAAATAAATATCATCACTTTCCTCTATGGAACCTAGACTATGAATACAAATGCAGTACTAGATTGGCAGTTAGGTCTCATCATTTTACAGTTGAAATGGTTAGATGTAACAGTAAGTTCTATGTTAACAGTTTCTTTTAGAATACTTCTTGCTTGTGGAACTCTCTTCTGGCAGCTTTCCAGTCAGTTTTGATCTTCAAAAATTTAAATGCAGTCTCAGCCGTTATCTTCTGTCTTCTTAATTCTTGTTCTTTTATTGTCTTCTCTCCTTAATAGTAGTTTTTCTCATATTCTCTAACACTCAGTAACCCCTTGCGTCCTAGTGGCTTTATTGCATTTTATCTTCAAAAATTTAAATGCAATGTCAATTGTTATTTTCTGTCTTCTTAATTCTTGTTCTTTTATTGTCTTCTCTCCTTAATAGTGGTTTTTCTCATATTCTCTAACATTCAGTAACCCCTTGCGTCCTAGTGTCTTTATTGCCTTTGATCTTCAAAAATTTAAATGCAGTCTCAGCCGTTATCTTCTGTCTTCTTAATTCTTGTTCTTTTATTGTATTCTCTCCTTAATAGTAGTTTTTCTCATATTCTCTCACACTCAGTAACCCCTTGCGTCCTAGTGGCTTTATTGCATTTTATCTTCAAAAATTTAAATGCAATGTCAATTGTTATTTTCTGTCTTCTTAATTCTTGTTCTTTTATTGTCTTCTCTCCTTAATAGTGGTTTTTCTCATATTCTCTAACATTCAGTAACCCCTTGCGTCCTAGTGTCTTTATTGCCTTTGATCTTCAAAAATTTAAATGCAGTCTCAGCCGTTATCTTCTGTCTTCTTAATTCTTGTTCCTTTATTGTATTCTCTCCTTAATAGTAGTTTTTCTCATATTCTCTAACACTCAGTAACCCCTTGCGTCCTAGTGGCTTTATTGCATTTTATCTTCAAAAATTTAAATGCAATGTCAATTGTTATTTTCTGTCTTCTTAATTCTTGTTCTTTTATTGTCTTCTCTCCTTAATAGTGGTTTTTCACATATTCTCTATCATTCAGTAACCCCTTGCGTCCTAGTGCCTTTATTGCCTTTGATCTTCAAAAATTTAAATGCAGTCTCAGCCGTTATCTTCTGTCTTCTTAATTCTTGTTCTTTTATTGTCTTCTCTCCTTAATAGTAATTTTTCTCATATTCTCTAACATTCGGTAACCCTTTGTGTCCTAGTGGCTTTATTGCCTTTGATCTTCAAAAAATTCAATGCAATATCAATTGTTAACTTCTGTATTCTTAATTCTCATACTTTGTTCTCTCTCCTTAATTTTCCTCATTATTCTTACACGTTTTATTGCCTTGCTTGGGCTGAAATGATTTAATTTTAACTGTTAAATCCTTTTTGCTTTGTAGCAAGTATGTGGGAAAAAATATTTCCTATCTAGAATCAACTCCACAAAAACAAATTTCCTCTTTTGAAATGTTTCTCAGTTAAAAACACATTCGAAATCTTCTTAAAATTTTCCTTTTATGTTTATCTTTACTCTGTGTATTTATCATGTCCACACACGTTTTGTTTTTCCTCCATTTTTTGTATCTGCAACAAGTACTTTTGTGTCCTACTCTCCCACATTCGTAGCATTTTTTGTTGTTAAAAAAAAACAATTACTTTTGAAATGCTTACCTTCAAAACTGTGGCAAGTATTTGGTATTGAGGGCGGTTTATCATCTTTTTTTACTTTTCTGTTAGGAGTTGAAAAACGTCTAGTCTTTTTCTCTTAGATGGTCAGATGCTATGAACTTGTGAAATGTGTTTTCCTCAATCCTTGCAGCGTTGAGTTTTAGATTTACAATATGTTGACACTCTTCCGCTATTTTCTGGCGTGTTAATTTGGAATCCATTTCTAATTTAGCAATTATCCTGAATCTTATTTCCGCGTCCTTATTAGAAGTTAAACCCTGGATGAAGATTGGGAATTTAATTAAATCCAGAAATTTAACATGAACTTCTTACGTTCTTGCTTCATGACTCCTGCATAAGTGACAAAATCTTCATTGTCGCACTTTACTAAGTAAGACATTGTTATTATGCATTAAATAATGAACTCCTATCACCAAAAGTTTTGATAGTATTACAAGTTTCATCTAAATTTATCTCACCTTTTTTTTTTGGCAAAATATAATTCGCATATTTTTTATGTTCCCTAATAATAAATGAACTTTTCATCATTCCAATGCAAACAATCCCTTTTGAAGATCCCTTCATGTCTTCTATAATAAGCTGGAAAAGTTATCCCTTCATCTGGAGTGTATACAAATTCACTGATTGAATTAGCAACATCTGGAGTAAATGAATCTGAAGTCTTTTCTCCCGTAGTTTTAGTAAATAATTCAAAAAACTTCTGTTGTTGTAATTGCTGTTCATGTTGTTTTTGTTGCTGCAATTGTTGTTTTTGTTGCTGCTTTTGTAGCACCAGCATTTGAATCCGGATAGCTTTTAGTTCTGCCATTTTGCTGTACTTTGCTGTATATTTTTAGATTAATTTTTGAATAACTTCGCCTGGTTATTGCTCTGTAGTCCTGCAAATATGACATCTTTTTTGGTGAAATGGAAAATATTACTGAAAATCCTATTATGACATGTAGGATACGTAGATTTTATTTTAAGTTCAACAAATACTGTTCGCCATTTTCGTAATGCCTCTTTGTAGGAGAGACTTTATATATATATATATATATATATATATATATATATATATATATATATATATATATATATATATATATATATATATATATATATATATAAAATTTACTTTCCCTGTCATGTGATCTAATTATTTCAAGATGAGGTTAACTGCGCTTGCTCTCTGGTGATTCGTGTTCAAACCCAAATGTCAGCAGTGACACTTTATTCCTCTATGACAGTAATGTAAAAAAACATCATATCCAAGCAATGTAACAAGGATGGATTGACTGATACTCGATATTTCCAAACAATAGTATGGGAAACATCTGATTCTGAGAATTGAATAAAGAGTTTGCTTCTAAATAAATACAGATGACTATGACATGCACTAGCTAGAATGCTCATGACAACTTTTGTGAAAACCATTTCATTATAAAAAAAAAGAAAAAAGAAAATGGGTCAGGGGAATTCTTTCTATTTTTGACAGTTTCTATCCAAATTATAAAAAACACTGCCATTAAACATTGGGGGGAGTGGTGAAGAAACAAAACTCAGTCTTTTCCTAAATTTTTTCCGTACAATTTTTTATTTATTTCTGTGTAATGCGTCGAATGTTGAAATCTTCATTGACACTATTTACATTCAGACTATTTTCCTTATCTTTGTTGTTGTTTACGAATTATAGTCCAAATGTAAATAACGAAAACTCAACGTCCCAGAAATTCAAACAGAGTTTAAATCTTTTTTCTTCATTTTACAAATCTTTCAGTTCACCAAACAATTTCCTTTTGAAGAACTCACCACCAGCTACCATTTCACAATCATTAAGAGATCTGTGGGAGCATGGGATGCTGGTTAATAAAAAAAACAAAAAAAAACAGTTTGGCATTATTGTGTCAAAAGCTGAAAAAGTAAATGCAAGAAATAGATAAACAACATTTGTACGAGAAAACATTTGTACGCTGGACGTTTCCAGATCTCAACTGAAGAAAATAGAATTTTGCCCTGATTGAAAAATAGTAGAACATTGACATCTCTTTTGTTTGTTTCAATTGGCCAGAAAAATCTAATGGTTAATTTAAAAAAAAAATCCAAACTAAATTAAAAACGTTTAAATAAATTGGCCTTTCCTAAGAATTTCTTTCAAGTTAGGTTTCCTAAAGGTAGTTTATGCCTGAAGATGCATGAAACAAATAAACTGAAAAAGAAAAGCTCTTTAAAAATATCCTCAATGGCCAGAGCCTGAGTTTGAAGTCAGAATCAAGAGATCTCTTCTCTGAGTGTGTGTGTGACTTTTTCTTTTTTTTTTTTACTCTTAAACCCACTTTTATTTTATGCCACAATTCTTGGCAAATCCAATAATTGGAATCTGAAGTCTTTGAGGCAGAATGAGACCAGTGAAGTAATCAGCTGTCTTGTTGGATAAATGGATTTGGAATTGCTTCCATCCCTTCAGCAGGACAGACTGACACAACTGATGTTCCTCGACACACAACCAAACCCAATGGGCGGGTGTCTTCTGTTAATTTGTATGGATCATCTGGGTCTGAAAAATAATGAGAGAAAAAAAAATATTATTGAACTTATGTGGTCTCTAAAGGCTGCTTCAAAAAAGTGGGATGGTGTCTTGTAAAGCAGGTTCACAAAAGTTAATCAGTACATTTTGTCATTATTCGCTTGTAAAATGCAAGGTTTATGCAATTTTCAATGAACTTTTCTCAACAGCTCCCAAAATTGAAATGACAACAGGCACATATTGGACTCCTTCAAGTAAGGTAACTGTTAATGAGCTAATCTGGCTTCCCACTACTAATGAGCAGTGAGTTTAATCCTCATAGGGTGCCCCATATCTGTGGTCTTATGCCTAACTAAGATTTGTAAATATTTGGGCATCTTTGGGTTTCAACCAAGCCAACCAACCCCACTCCCAGAAATGCACTGGCCATTAGGAAGACGCTAACAGAGAAGAATTCTTGATCCATCTGCAATCTACTTCATCAGCCATGATTGTGATAAGTTTTATAACAAATCAGAATCAGAACTAATATTTATAAATAATGACCGGATAAGTTATGTAAATAGGGAGTAATTTGTCATTGTGCACTGACTGCTGATCTTTGCTTTAAAAATTCCACTTTTTTTTCTTTTTTTTTTTTTAAAGACCCAACTACAAATTCCTGAGTGGAAAAAAAGCCCTTGGGTTGCTGAATGACAAATGACTACTTTTGATTTAAAAAAACTTTTGAGCATACTGTTCTCTAGAGAGAGAAAAAAAAAGGTATAGTGATTCCAAAGACTTGCTTACTTCTGAGATATTCAATGGTACCATCCAACACAAGATTCAGAAGAGGATCATGACCTTTAAGAATTCCACTAACTGAAAAAAAAAGCAGACAGGTTTTTAACATTCACTGATCAAAATATTTTCTTAATTTCAGATACTGAGTGAATTCAGCCAATATATTCTTTGGCTTTTCTCAGACAGGAGTCATAGGAGAAAGACCAAAAAGTATATTGCCCAAAAACATTAAAAAATCAGAATAAAAGACTGGAATTGAACTTTGGCCACTACAGAATGATACTGGCCAAAATGTGGTTATAAAAATATAAAATATGAAGATAATACAAAAGAGTTACATCCCTTCAGGAAGTAGGTAATCATGGCTCTCCACACATTCCCTTTATCTGATAAATGCCTTGACCTTCAGGGAAAGATAGTAGAGTGCTTCTCCATTGCCTACATCATGGTTTGAAATTTAGTGTTCCATCTCTTAGACAGAAGGCCCAGTCCATCTTGCTATTTAACCAGCAGCAAGGATGGGAAGAAAAAATGGATCAATATTTTTTCCAAGTTCATTACCCACTTGAATTCAGGGTTATCCTTCTTCTGGGGTGGTTGCTACCCAAGGCCAGATGACCCAGACTATCCTATTAGCTGGTGGAAGACGACACAGGTTCATCTGCAATCTACTCCATCAGATGAGAGACTTTGTAAATCACAAATACAATAGTAACTCCTTCCTGCTTATTTCTACTTTCAATGCCAAGAACTTTTACATGATCCATGAAAAAAGAAATGTCAATGAAATAATTAAATTTGATTCAGACAAGCAGCTCCAAAATTCTTCTTGTATTTTGAATCGCCTGATATTACAAAAGTAAAACTTTAATAGATGGAAATACACGTGGATTATGGGAAAACCATTTTTTTGGCTTGGTAAAACCTTTCAAAACAGCCAAGATAGAATGCAAAAATTCTATAGTCTTAACATTATTCACAATTTTGGAAAATAAATTTAACAACAAAAAACCCAAAAAAAACCCATTAAAACTCAAGAAAAAAATAATGAAATTTAACTTTAATCCTAGAGGCTGCAGCCCAACATATACCATTTTTCATTGTTAAAAAAATGGTTTCACCAATGTAAGAATTTTTGTGTGTTCTAATCCATATTATAATGGCAAATTGTTTGATAAATATCGTTCAGTTCACACTCCTCCCAGGTCTTTTAAACAGGAGTAGAGGTTTATTTTTTTGTTTTTACTTCTGTTAAATATCTCACATATCTTACAATATTACATATATTGAAAACATTGGTTCCTGTACTATCATCAGAGTTCTGCAACATTGATCCTGAAGAGTACCAGGATAGGTGACCGCTTGGGAATTCCAGGTGTTGTAAGCATTGATTTGCAGGTGATGCAATGGATAATGGATATTGGCTTGGAATTGAAAATCTGAGTTCTATTTCTTGTTGGAGATATTATATTCACTTATGCGTAAATAACTATGAGTCCAACTCTTCTCCCCACTAGCTATAGGTTAATTAGTAAGACTTGTATCACTAAACCATTATCTCCACCCCCAGCCCAAATATAATTTCTTACAATCTAAAAATATTTTCTGGCTTTAAATAACCTGCAAAGGGTTGATAAGCTGTAGAAAATGAATCAATCAATGAAATACTAATTAGCTACACAGGCATGTCTTTTAGTTTTATTTACATTCTCAATTGGATATGTGTCTCAACAAGCCATTAACAAAATTGCATTTGAGAACAGTGGAATGAGTGGGTGGTTAGCAGGGGAAAGTCATTCAGGCTAAAGTAATAGGCTACTGGAAACACATTCACCTACTCATGGGGTATTGTAGATTGTGATAATTTCCTGGCAATATCTACTCTACCCTCTGATTTTTCATTAGAATTGGAGTTAAAAGAAACTATATGCTTTCTGAATTTAATAAATTTAACACAATACATTTTGAAATACTATTCGTGGGGCATTGTCTTGTATGGTAAATATAGCCCCAAAACTACATTTTAACTTGAATAATTGGGGGCTGTCACATTTTATGCAGGTAATATGTTATGTTCACACTCATGGTGAGTGACGCATTGATTGTATTGTATTATAAGAGATCCGTTTTGTGTTCATATAATATTTTATTCAAATTTCTAGTGGTTACTCCTATATATTCCTTGTGGCAATCATTACCTGCTGTCGAGTAAATTCTCCCTTCAGGTTTTACGTTGTGGTATATCTGTGTTTGCTATCAAACGCCCCATTTAAAATATTATAAATATATTTTTTAATTGTTTTCTTGTGTTGATTATTTTCCGGGATTATATCTCGGGAAAATAATAATTAAGAAAGAACGAAAACTTTTATTTTTAAAAATCGAATTAAAAAGCCAATATTAAGGAATTTGTAGGTTTCAAAAATTCAGATAAATTAATTTTATTTTCAGTTTACAAAAATCTCTTTGTAATTCCCAGAAATATTATGACTAAAACCAGAAATAACTTGAAGTTAGTCGTTAGAGATATTCAGGCAGCTATATGACTAATCATGAAAACTTAACTTACTACCTGGTTAAATATTAAACTCAAAGGAAAAAAGATGTCCCTTCAGAATGGAGAAAATCATGGATCTCCATGTTCATTTTTTCTTTGTGTTTGTTTGTTCCAATCCATAAGAATAACTACTAGGAATGCACCATGCCTGAATTTAAAAAAAAAATCAAATCCTACAGATGCATGCTGGGATATCTCATTAGCATCTATCTATCTATCTATCTATCTATCTATCTATCTATCTATCTATCTATCTATACTGGATCTAAGAAGGATGCGTGAATATTTAAAATTGTGCTGCAAATAAAATATGCAATATCCACAAACATAAATTATAAGAAATGGCCAAATAGTAACGATATTTAATCACGACAAAAAATCCATGTTTGAAACAACAGATTAAATTTTATATACACAATTTACAATTTTTTTGTTTGTAATGATCTATGCAAAGGTATAGAGAAAAAGTTCTTTGCTGTTTGAGAAATGTTCAATGTTTAAAAAGTCGTCTGCCTTTGATTGAAAGGTTGAATTTAACTTAGACAAAAGATTTTTCTGTGAAAGATATTAAGTGAAAAAGTTTGTTGTGGAAATTTTTCTAATCTCTCATAAAGAAAGTTTGTTTCTTTGGCGGCAATTTTGACACATAATTCCCGTGTGTATCTTTGCATGTGCGAGTCTCAAAATGTGACGAAAATTTGTTTGCTCTTTCTATTTATCGTTTTTTTTAACAACAAAATCGGCTCCATGCTGGGATATCTCATTAGCAAATATCTATCTATCTATCTATCTATCTATCTATCTATCTATCTATCTATCTACAGGGTGTGATAGGTAAATTACTGAAAAAAATTTAGTTTATAATAGCCAAAAATTCATACTCAGATGTCCTCAAGGACATATGGCACAGTGGATAAAGGCATTGGTTAGATCCAGTGACAGACCCAAAGAGTGTGAGTTCAATAACCGGTTCAGGCAGTGGAGAACTTTCAGAGGGAAAATTAGCAGAAGATAACTGATAACTGACATCCATCAAAAATGGTTCGTGGAACTAGAACAGTCTACCCCAGTGATCGAAATAAAGGGTTTGGTTTGAAATTCCAACCACCTGAAGAAGGCTGGAGCGTACAACGGCCGAAACATTGTGACAAATATGGCGACAAAGGTGAGGACAATAGTCCGACTAATGTAAATACTGTACATAATACCTCATCTCAGAAATATAGACAGACTCTAAAAAATGTATATTAGACAATTAAAAAAAGTAAAATAATGTATATTACACAAATTAAAAAAGTAAAAAATGTATATTTGACAAGTAAAAGATAATTTAAAAAAGTAAAAATATATATTAGACAATTAATAAAGGTAAAAAAAGTATATATTAGACAATTAAAAAAAGTAAAAATGTATATTAGACAAATTAAAAAATAGAAAATGTATATTAGACAATTAAAAAAGTAAAACATGTATATTACGCTATTAATAAAAGTAAAATAATGTATATTAGACAACTAAAAAACGTAAAAAATGTATATTAGACAACTGAAAAAAGTAAACATTTTATATTAGACATTTAAAAAAGTAAAAAATGTAAATTATACAATTAAAAAAATGAAAAAATATGTATTAGAAAATTAAAAAAAGTAAAAAATGTATATTAGACAATTACAAAGTAAAAAATGTGTATTAGACAATTAAAAAATAAAAAATGTATATTAGACAATTAAAAAAGTAAAAAATATATTCGAGAATGGAAAAAGTAAAAAATGTATATTAGACAATTAAAAAAAAGTAAAAAATGTATATTAAACAATTAAAATATACAAATGTATATTGGACAATTAAAAAAGTAAAAATTTATATTGGACAATTAAAAAAAGTAAAAAATGTATATTAGACAATTGAAAAAGTAAAAAATGTATATTAGACAATTGAAAGAGGTAAAACATGTATATTACACAATTACAAAAAGTAAAAATGTATATTAGACAATTAAAATGTAAAAATGTATATGAGGCCATAAAAAAAGTAAAAAATGTATATTAGACGATTAAAAGAAAGTAAAAAATATATTTTAGACAATTAAAAAAGTAAAAAATGTATATTAGACAATTGAAAAAGGCAAAAAATGTATATTACAAAAATTACAAAAAGTAAAAATGTATATTATACAAGTAAAAAAAGTAAAAGATGTATATTAGACAATAAAAAAAATTAAAAAATATTTATTAGACAATTAAAAAAAGTAAAAAAATGTATATTAGGCAATTAAAAAAGTAAAAATACATATTACACAATTACAAAACGTAAAAATATATATTAGACAATTAAAAAAAGTAAAAGAATGCATATTAGACGATTAAAAAAGTAGAAATATATATTAGACAATTAAAAAAGTAAAAGAATATATATTAGCAAATTAAAAAAAGTAAAAATATATATTAGACAATTAAAAAAGTGAAAAATGTTTATTAGACAATTAAAAAAAGTAAAAATGTATATTAGACATTAAAAAAGTAAAAATTGTATATTAGACAATTAAAATACAAAAAAATATATTAGACAATTAAAAAAGGAAAAAATATATAGTAGACAATTAAAAAAAGGAAAAATGTATCTTAGACAATTAAAAAATGTAAAAATTGTATATTAGACAATTAAAAAAGTAAAAAATGTATATTAGACAATTGAAAAAATAAAACCATGTATATTAGACAATTAAAAAAAGTAAAAAATATTTATTAGACAATTAAAAAAGTAAAAAATGTATATTGGGCAATTAAAAAAGTAAAAAATATATATTAGACAATTACAAAATGTGAAAATATATATCAGATAATTAAAAAAAAGTAAAAAATGTATTTTAGACAATTAAAAAAAAGTAAAAAGTATTATATAACAATTAAAAAAGTAAAAATGTATATTGGACAATAAAAAAAGTAAAAAATATACATTAGACAATTAAAAGAGAGTAAAAAATGTATATTGGACAATTAAAAAAGACAAAAAAGTATATTAGATAATTAAAGAAGTTAAAAATGTATAATAGCCAAATAAAAAAGGCAAATATATATTACACAATTAAAAAAAGCCCAAAATATACATTAGACAATTAAAAAAAGCAAAAGATGTATGTTAGAATATTAAAAATGTCAAAAATGTATATTAGACAATTAAAAAAGTAAAAAATGTATATTAGACAATTGAAAAAATAAAACCATGTATATTAGACAATTAAAAAAAGTAAAAATAGATATCAGACAATTAAAAAAAGTAAAAAATATATATTAGATAATTAAAAAAGTAAAAAATATATTAGACAATTAAAAAAAGTAATAAATGTATATTGGACAATTAAAAAAAGTAAAAAATATATATTAGACAATTGAAAAAGTAAAAAATGTATATTAGACAAGTAACTAAAGTAAGAAAACATATATTAAACAATTTCAAAGGTAAAAAATATATATTAGACAATTAAATAAAGTAAAAAATGTATATTAGAAAATTAAAAAAAGAAAGAATGTATAAGAGACAATTAAAAAAAGTAAAAAAAATGTGTATTAGACAAATAAAAGTAAACGTAATGTATATTTAAACAATTAAAATTAAATAATGTATATTAGACAATTAAAAAAAGTAAAAAATATATATTAGTTAAAAAAAAAGCTAAAAAGTTATATATAAGACAATTAAAAAAGTAAAAATGTATATTAGAAAATTAGCAAATGAAAAAAATTATATCAGACAAAGAAATTAAATAAAATTCAAAAAATGTATATTGGACAATTAAAAAAAGGAAAAAATGTATATTAAACAATGAAAAAAGTTAAAAATGTATATTAGACAAGTAAAAAAGTAAAAAATCTATATTACACAATTAAAAAAATAAAAAAATATATAATAGACAATTAAAAAAGTAAAAATGTATATTAGAAAAATTAAAAAACAAAAAAATGTATATTAGGTAAAAAATTAAAAAATGTATATTAGACAATAAAAAAGGTAAAAATATATATTAGATTATTGAAAAATTTTAAAAATGTATATTAGACAATTAAAAAAGTAAAAACATTGTTTAGACAATTAATAATAGTAAAACATGTATATTAGGCAATGAAAAAAGGAAAAATGTATATTAGACAATTAAAATGAAAAAATTTATCAGACAATGACAAAAAGTAAAAAATATATATTAGACAATGAAAAAATTAAAAAATGTATATTAGACAATTAAAAAAAGTAAAAAATATATATTAGACAAATTAAAAACGTAAAATAAGTATATACGACAATTAAAAAAAGTAAAAAATATATATTACACAAAGAAAAAAGGTAAAAATGTATATTAGACAATGAAAAATGTAAAAAATGTATATTAGACAATTAAAAAAAGTAAAAAAATATATATTAGGCAATTAATAAAAGTAAAAATGTATATCAGACAATTAAAAAAATAAAAAATATATATTAGAAAATTAAAAAAAGTAAAAAAATGTAAAATGGACAATTAAAATGAAAATGTATTATGAAAAACTAAAAATGTATAATTGAAAAAATGTATAACTGAAAAAGAATGAATGTATAATTGACAATGAAAATTAGACAATTAAAAAAAGTAAAAATATTCAGTAGACAATTAAAAAAAGTAAAAAAATGTATAGTAGACAATTAAAATAGTAATAAATATATATTAGACAATTAAAAATGTTAAAAATGTATATTAGTCAATTAAAAAATAAAAAATGTATATTAGACAATGAAATATGTAAAAAATGTTTATTAGTCAATAAAAAAGTTAAAAATGGATAATAAACAATTAAAAGGTAACAAATGTATATTAGACAATTTTTATCGAATCCACAAAATATTGGTGTCCAATTGTCGGTAATTTCTTGCCTAATCCATAATTAACTAAGATTATTCTACACCTTGATTAAAGTCGACTAGTGTTAGCTCATTTGCGGAATATTTTCAAGCGGCCCTAAACTGAGAAATCAGTAATAATTCACTTGTTTATAACTTTTTTCCAGTGAAAGAAATATTTTCAAAATGGGTATCAAATTGTGTGCAATTATTTGATTTGTCTATGTTTACAGGGATTTTTCATTTCGTCAGATAGTAAAAAGTACAGGATTTACCATGTGCGCGGTATGTCGTCTGACAATTTACAGCGTCCGAATTCCAGTGTGCACAATAAGACTGCATTTCTCATTTTTCGTTTTTATCGAATAACAAAAAATTGGTGTCCAATTGTCGGTAATTTCTTGCCTTATCCATAATTACAAAAGTTTTTTGGACATCTTGAGTAGAGTCGAGGCGAAATTCAACGATATGGGGACTTGTGTTAGCTCATTTGCGCAATTATTCATGCGGCCCTAAACTGGGAAATCTGACATAATTCACTTGTTTATAACTTTTTTACAGTGAAAGAAATATTTTCAAAATGGGTATCAAATTGTGTGCAATTATTTGATTTCTCTATGTATACAGGGATTTTTCATTTGGTCAGATATTAAATAGTACAGCTTTCACGATGTGCGCGGTATGTAGTCGGACAATTTACAGCCTCCGAATTCCACTGTGCACAATAAGACTGCATTTCTAATTTCTCATTTTTATCGAATCCACAAAATATTGGTGTCCAATTGTCGCGAATTTCTTGCCTTATCCATAATTACAAAAGTTTGTTCTACATATTGATTAGTGTCGAGGCTAAATTCAACGATATGGGGACTTGTGTTAGCTCATTTGCGGAAATTGCCATGCGGCCCTAAACTGGGAAATCAGTCATATTTCACGTGTATATAACTTTTTTCCAGTAAAAGAAATATTTTCAAAATGGGTATCAAATTGCGTGCAATTATTTGATTTGACTATGTTTACAGGGATATTTCATTTGGTCGGATAGAAAAAGTACAGCATTCACCATGTGCGCGGTATGTCGTCTGACAATTTACAGCGGCCGAATTCCAGTGTGCACAATAAGACTACATTTCTAATTATTCGTTTTCATCGAATCCACAAAATGTTGGTGTCCAATTGTCGTAAATTTCTTGCCTTATCCATAATTACAAGAGTTTTTTCAACACATTGACTAGAGTCGAGGCGAAATTCAACGATATGGCGACTTGTGTTAGCTCATTTGCAAAAATCTTCATGCGGCCATGAACTGGAAAATCAGTCATATTTAACTTACTTATAATTTTTTTCAAGTAAAAAAATATTTTCAAAATGGGTATAAAATTGTGTGCAATTATTTGATTTGTCAAGGTTTAAAGGGATTTTTCATTTGGTCAGATAGTAAAAAGTACAGCTTTCACCATGTGCGCGGTATGTCGTCTGACAATTTACATCATCCGAATTCCAGTGTGCACAATAAGACTGCATTTCTAATTTTTCATTTTTATCGAATCCACAAAATATTGGTGTCCAATTGTCCGGAATTTCTTGCCTTATCCATAATTACAAAACTTCTTCCTACACCTTGACTAGAGTCAAGGCGAAATTCAACGATATGGTGACTTGTGTTAACTCATTTGCGTAAATTGTCATGCGGCCCTAAACTGGGAAATCAGTCATATTTCATTTGCTCATAACTTTTTTACAGTAAAAAAATATTTTCAAAATGGATATCAAAGTGTGTGCATTTATTTGATTTTTCTATGTTTACAAAGATTTCTCATTTGCTCAGATAGTTAAAATTACAGCTATCACCATGTGGGCGGTATGTCGTCTGAAAATTTACAGCGTCCGAATTCCAGAGTTCACAATACGACTGCATTTCTAATTTTTCCTTTTTATCGAATCCACAAAATATTGGTTTCCAATTGTCGGGAATTTCTTGCCTTATCCATAATTACAAAAGTGTTTTCGACACCTTCATTAGAGTCGAGGCGAAATTCAACGGTATGGGCACTTGTGTTAGCACATTTGCGGATAATTTTCAAGCGGCCCTAAACTGGGAAATCAGTCATATTTCACTTGTTTATAACTTTGTTCCAGTAAAAGAAACATTTTCAAAATGTGTTTTAAATTGTGTGCAATTATTTGGTTTGTCTATGTTTACAGGGATTTTTCATTTGGTCAGATAGTAAAAAGTACAGCTTTCACCATGTGCGCGGTATGTCGTCTGACAATTTACAGCGTCTGAATTCCACTGTGCACAATAAGAGTGCATTTGTAATTTTTGCTTTTTATAGAATCCACAAAATATTGGTGTCAAATTGTTGGGAATTTCTTGCCTCATCCATAATTACAAAAGTTTGTTCGACACCTTGAATAGAGCCGAGGTAAAATTCAACGGTATGGGGACTAGTGTTAGCTCATTTGCGGAAATTTTCATGCGGCCCTAAACTGGGAAATCAGTGATATTTCACATGTTAATAACTTTTTTCCAGTAAAAGAA
Source organism: Acanthosepion esculentum (assembly GCA_964036315.1). Taxonomy (NCBI): domain Eukaryota; kingdom Metazoa; phylum Mollusca; class Cephalopoda; order Sepiida; family Sepiidae; genus Acanthosepion; species Acanthosepion esculentum. The sequence continues at coordinate 34,936 of CAXIWW010000896.1, read as the reverse complement.
ATATATCTTCAAAATGGGTATAAATTGTGTGCAATTATTTGATTTGTCTATGTTTACAGGGATTTTTTATTTGCTCAGATAGTAAAAAGTACAGCTCTCACCATGTGCGCGGTATGTCGATTGACAATTTACAGCGTCCGAATTCCAGTGTGCACAATAAGAATGCATTTCTACTTTTTCCTTTTTAGAGAATCCACAAAATATTGGTGTCAAATTGTCGGGAATTTCTTGCCTTATCCATACTTACAAAAGTTTTTTCGACACGTTGAATAGAGTCGAGGCGAAATTTAACGGTATGGGGACTTGTGTTAGCTCATTTGCGGAAATTGTCATGCGGACCTAAACTGGGTAATCAGTCATAATTCACTTTTTTATAACATTTTTCCAGTAACAGAAATATTTTCAAAATGGGTATCAAATTGTATGCAATTATTTGATTTGTCTATGTTTACAGGGATGTTTCTTTTGCTCAGATAGTAAAAAGTACAGCTTTCACCATGTGCGCGGCATGACGTCTGACAATTTACAGCGTCCGAATTCCAGTGTGCACAATAAGACTATATTTCTATTTTTCCTTTTTATAGAATCCACAAAATATTCGTTTCAAATTGTCGAGAATTTCTTGCATTATCCATAATTACAAAAGTTTGTTGGACACCTTGAATACAGTCGAGGCAAAATTCAACGGTATGGGGACTAGTGTTAGCTCAATTGCGGAAATTTTCATGCGGACCTAAACTGGGTAATCAGTCATAATTCACTTGTTTATAACTTTTTTCCAGTAAAAGAAATATTGTCAAAATGGGTATCAAATTGTGTGCAATTATTTGATTTGTCTATGTATACAGGAATTTTTCTTTTGCTCAGATAGTAAAATGTACAGCTTTCACCATGTGCGCGGTATGTCGTCTGACAATATACAGCGTCCGAATTCCAGTGTGAACAATAAGAATGCATTTGTAATTTTTCCTTTTTATAGAATCCACAAAATATTGCTGTCCAATTGTCGGGAATTTCTTGCCTTATCCATAAGTACAAACGTTTGTTCGACACCTTGAATAGAGTCGAGGCAAAATTCAACGGTATGGGGAGTAGTGTTAGGTCATTTGCGGAAATTTTCATGCGGACCTAAATTGGGTAATCAGTCATAATTCACTTTTTTATAACTTTTTTCCAGTCAAAGAAATATTTTCAAAATGGGTATCAAATTGTGTGCAATTATTTGATTCGTCTATGTATACAGGGATTTTTCATTTGCTCAGATAGTAAAAAGTACAGCTTTCACCATGTGTTCGGCATGACGTCTGACAATTTACAGCGTCCGAATTCCAGTGTGCACAATAAGACTGCATTTCTACTTTTTCCTTTTTATAGAATCCACAAAATATTGGTGTCAAATTGTCGCGAATTTCTTGCCTTATCCATAATTACAAAAGTTTTTTCGACACGTTGAATAGAGTCGAGGCGAAATTTAACGGTGTGGGGACTTGTGTTAGCTCATTTGCGGAAATTGTCATGCGGCCATAAACTGGGAAATCAGTGATATTTCACTTGTTTATAACTTTTTTCTAGTAAAAGAAATATTTTCAAAATGAGGATCAAATTGTGTGCAATTATTTGATTTGTCTATGTATACAGGGATTTTTCGTTTGCTCAGATAGTAAAATGTACAGCTTTCACCATGTGCGCGGTATGTCGTCTGACAATATACAGCGTCCTAATTCCAGTGTGCACAATAAGAATGCATTTGTAATTTTTCCTTTTTATAGAATCCACAAAATATTGCGGTCCCATTGTCGGGAATTTCTTGCCTTATCCATAATTACAAAAGTTTTTTCGACACCTTGAATAAAGTCGAGTCGAAATTCAACGGTATGGGGACTTGTGTTAGCTCATTTGCGGAAATTGTCATGCGGCCCTAAACTGGGAAATTAGTCATATTTCACTTGTTTATAACTTTTTTCCAGTAAAAGAAATATTTTCAAAATACGTATCAAATTGTGTGCAATTATTTGATATGTCTATGTTTACAGGGATTTTTCATTTACTCAGATAGTAAAAAGTACAGCTTTCACCATGTGCGCAGCATGACGTCTGACAATTTACAGCGTCCGAATTCCAGTGTGAACAATAAGACTGCATTTCTACTATTTCCTTTTTATAGAATCCACAAAATATTGGTGTCAAATTGTCGTGCATTTCTTGCCTTATCCATAATTACAAAAGTTTGTTCGACACCTTGAATAGAGTCGAGGCCAAATACAACGGTATGGGGACTAGTGTTAGCTCATTTGCGGAAATTTTCATGCGGACCTGAACTGGATAATCAGTCATAATTCAATATTATAACTTTTTTCCAGTAAAAGAAATATTTTCAAGATGGGTATCAAATTGTGTGCAATTATTTGATTTGTCTATGTATACAGGGATATTTCTTTTGCTCAGATAGTAAAAAGTACAGCTTTCACCATGTGCGCGGTATGTCGTCTGACAATTTACAGCGTCCGAATTCCAGTGTGCACAATAAGACTGCATTTGTAATTTTGCCTTTTTATCGAATCCACAATATATTGGTGTCAAATTGTCGCGAATTTCTTACCTTATCCATAATTACAAAAGTTTTTTCGACACCTTGATTAGAGTCGAGTCGAAATTCAACGGTATGGGGACGTGTGTTAGCTCATTTGTGGAAATTGTCATGCGGCCCTAAACTGGGAAATCAGTGATATTTCACTTGTTTATAACTTTTTTCCAGCAAAAGAAATATTTTCAAAATGGGTATCAAATTGTGTGCAATTATTTGATATGTCTATGTTTACAGGGATTTTTCATTTGCTCAGATAGTAAAAAGTACAGCTTTCACCATGTGCGCGGCATGACGTCTGACAATTTACAGCGTCCGAATTCCAGTGTGCACAATAAGACTGCATTTCTACTTTTTCCTTTTTATAGAATCCACAAAATATTGGTGTCAAATTGTCGAGAATTTCTTGCCTTATCCATAAGTACAAACGTTTGTTCGACACCTTGAATAGAGTCGAGGCCAAATACAACGGTATGGGGACTAGTGTTAGCTCATTTGCGGAAATTTTCATGCGGACCTGAACTGGATAATCAGTCATAATTCAATATTATAACTTTTTTCCAGTCAAAGAAATATTTTCAAAATGGGTATCAAATTGTGTGCAATTATTTGATTCGTCTATGTATACAGGGATTTTTCATTTGCTCAGATAGTAAAAAGTACAGCTTTCACCATGTGTTCGGCATGACGTCTGACAATTTACAGCGTCCGAATCCCAGTGTGCACAATAATAATGCATTTCTACTTTTTCCTTTTTAGAGAATCCACAAAATATTGGTGTCAAATTGTCGCGAATTTCTTGCCTTATCCGTAATTACAAATGTTATTTCGACACGTTGAATAGAGTCGAGGCGAAATTTAACGGTGTGGGGACTTGTGTTAGCTCATTTGCGGAAATTGTCATGCGGCCATAAACTGGGAAATTAGTGATATTTCACTTGTTTATAACTTTTTTCTAGTAAAAGAAATATTTTCAAAATGAGGATCAAATTGTGTGAAATTATTTGATTTATCTATGTTTATAGGGATGTTTCATTTGGTCAAATAGTAAAAAGTACAGCTTTCACTATGTGCGCGGTATGTCGTCTGACAATTTACAGCGTCCGAATTCCAGTGTGCACAATAAGATTGCATTTGTAATTTTTCCTTTTTATAGAATCCACAAAATATTGGTGTCAAATTGTCGAGAATTTCTTGCCTTATCCATTATTACAAAAGTTTGTTCGACAACTTTAATAGAGTCGAGGCAAAATTCAACGGTATGGGCACTAGTGTTAGCTGATTTGCGGAAATTTTCATGCGGACCTAAACTGGGTAATCAGTCATAATTCACGTTTTTATAACTTTTTTCCAGTAAAAGAAATATTTTCAAAATGGGTATCAAATTGTGTGCAATTATTTGATATGTCGATGTTTACAGGGATTTTTCATTTGCTCAGATAGCAAAAAGTACAGCTTTCACCATATGCGCGGCATGACGTCTGACAATTTACAGCGTCCGAATTCCAGTGTGCACAATAAGACTGCATTTCGACTTTTTCCTTTTTATAGAATCCACAAAATATTGGTGTCAAATTGTCGAGAATTTCTTGCCTTATCCATAATTACAAAAGTTTGTTCGGCAACTTGAATAGAGTCGAGGCAAAATTCAAATGTATGGGGACTAGTGTTAGATCATTTGCGGAAATTTTCATGCGGACCTAAAACTGGGTAATCAGTCATAATTCACTTTTTTATAACTTTTTTCCAGTAAAAGAAATATTTTCAAAATGGGTATCAAATTGTGTGCAATTATTTGATTTGTCTATGTATACAGGGATTTTTCGTTTGCTCAGATAGTAAAATGTACAGCTTTCACCATGTGCGCGGTATGTCGTCTGACAATATACAGCGTCCTAATTCCAGTGTGCACAATAAGAATGCATTTGTAATTTTTCCTTTTTATAGAATCCACAAAATATTGCGGTCCAATTGTCGGGAATTTCTTGCCTTATCCATAATTACAAAAGTTTTTTCGACACCTTGAATAAAGTCGAGTCGAAATTCAACGGTATGGGGACTTGTGTTAGCTCATTTGCGGAAATTGTCATGCGGCCCTAAACTGGGAAATTAGTCATATTTCACTTGTTTATAACTTTTTTCCAGTAAAAGAAATATTTTCAAAATACGTATCAAATTGTGTGCAATTATTTGATATGTCTATGTTTACAGGGATTTTTCATTTACTCAGATAGTAAAAAGTACAGCTTTCACCATGTGCGCAGCATGACGTCTGACAATTTACAGCGTCCGAATTCCAGTGTGCACAATAAGACTGCATTTCTACTATTTCCTTTTTATAGAATCCACAAAATATTGGTGTCAAATTGTCGTGCATTTCTTGCCTTATCCATAATTACAAAAGTTTGTTCGACACCTTGAATAGAGTCGAGGCCAAATACAACGGTATGGGGACTAGTGTTAGCTCATTTGCGGAAATTTTCATGCGGACCTGAACTGGATAATCAGTCATAATTCAATATTATAACTTTTTTCCAGTAAAAGAAATATTTTCAAGATGGGTATCAAATTGTGTGCAATTATTTGATTTGTCTATGTATACAGGGATATTTCTTTTGCTCAGATAGTAAAAAGTACAGCTTTCACCATGTGCGCGGTATGTCGTCTGACAATTTACAGCGTCCGAATTCCAGTGTGCACAATAAGACTGCATTTGTAATTTTGCCTTTTTATCGAATCCACAATATATTGGTGTCAAATTGTCGCGAATTTCTTACCTTATCCATAATTACAAAAGTTTTTTCGACACCTTGATTAGAGTCGAGTCGAAATTCAACGGTATGGGGACGTGTGTTAGCTCATTTGTGGAAATTGTCATGCGGCCCTAAACTGGGAAATCAGTGATATTTCACTTGTTTATAACTTTTTTCCAGCAAAAGAAATATTTTCAAAATGGGTATCAAATTGTGTGCAATTATTTGATATGTCTATGTTTACAGGGATTTTTCAATTGCTCAGATAGTAAAAAGTACAGCTTTCACCATGTGCGCGGCATGACGTCTGACAATTTACAGCGTCCGAATTCCAGTGTGCACAATAAGACTGCATTTCTACTTTTTCCTTTTTATAGAATCCACAAAATATTGGTGTCAAATTGTCGTGAATTTCTTTCCTTATCCATAATTACAAAAGTTTGTTCGACACCTTCAATAGAGTCGAGGCAAAATTAAAAGGTATGGGGACTAGTGTTAGCTCATTTGCGGAAATTTTCATGCGGACCTAAACTGGGTAATCAGTCATAATTCACTTTTGTATAACTTTATTCCAGTAAAAGAAATATTTTCAAAATGGGTATCAAATTGTGTGCAATTATTTGATTTGTCTATGTATACAGGGATTTTTCTTTTGCTCAGATAGTAAAATGTACAGCTTTCACCATGTGCTCGGTATGTCGTCTGACAATATACAGCGTCCGAATTCCAGTGTGTACAATAAGAATGCATTTGTAATTTTTCCTTTTTATAGAATCCACAAAATATTGCGGTCCAATTGTCGGGAATTTCTTGCCTTATCTGTAATTAGAAAAGTTTTTTCGACACCTTGATCAGAGTCGAGTCGAAATTCAACGGTATGTGTACTTGTGTTAGCTCATTTGCGGAAATTGTTATGCGGCCCTAAACTGGGAAATCAGTCATATTTCAATTGTTTATGACTTTTTTCCAGTAAAAGAAATATTTTCAAAATGGGTATCAAATTGTGTGCAATTATTTGATATGTCTATGTTTACAGGGATTTTTCATTTGCTCAGATAGTAAAAAGTACAGCTTTCACCATGTGCGCCGCATGACGTCTGACAATTTATAGCGTCCGATAATATTGGTGTCAAATTGTCGCAAATTTCTTGCCTTATCCATAATTACAAAAGTTTTTTCGACACGTTGAATAGAGTCGAGGCGAAATTTAACGGTATGGGGACTTGTGTTAGCTCATTTGCGGAAATTGTCATGCGGCCCTAAACTGGGAAATCAGTGATATTTCACTTGTTTATAACTTTTTTCCAGTAAAAGAAATATTTTCAAAATGAGGATCAAATTGTGTGAAATTATTTGATTTATCTATGTTTACAGGGATGTTTCATTTGGTCAGTTAGTAAAAAGTACAGCTTTCACTATGTGCGCGGTATGTCGTCTGACAATTTACAGCGTCCGAATTCCAGTGTGCACAATAAGACTGTATTTCTACTTTTTCCTTTTTATAGAATCCACAAAATATTGGTGTCAAATTGTCGTAATTTTCTTGCCTTATCCATAATTACAAAAGTTTGTTCGACACCTTGAATAGAGTCGAGGCAAAAGTGAAAGGAATGGGGACTAGTGTTAGCTCATTTGCCGAAATTTACATGCGTACCTAAACTGGGTAATCAGTCATAATTCACTTTTTGATAACTTTTTTCCAGTAAAAGAAATATTTTCAAAATGGGTATCAAATTGTGTGCAATTATTTGATTTGTCTATGTATACAGGGATTTTTCTTTTGCTCAGATAGTAAAATGTACAGCTTTCACCATGTGCGCAGTATGTCGTCTGACAATATACAGCGTCCGAATTCCAGTGTGCACAATAAGAATGCATTTGTAATTTTTCCTTTTTATAGAATCCACAAAATATTGCGGTCTAATTGTCGGGAATTTCTTGCCTTATCCAGAATTACAAAAGTTTTTTCGACACCTTGATTAGAGTCGAGTCGAAATTCAACGGTATGGGGACTTGTGTTAGCTCATTTGCGGAAATTTTCATGCGGACCTAAACTGGGTAATCAGTCATAATTCACGTTCTTATAACTTTTTTCCAGTAAAAGAAATATTTTCAAAATGGGTATCAAATTCTGTGCAATTATTTGATTTGTATATGTTTACAGGGATTTTTCATTTGCTCAGATAGTAAAAAGTACAGCTTTCACCATGTGCGCCGTATGTCGTTTGACAATTTACAGCGTCCGAATTCCAGTGTGCACAATAAGACTGCATTTGTAATTTTTCCTTTTTATAGAATCCACAAAATATTGCTGTCCGATTGTCGGAAATTTCTTGCCTTACCCATAATTACAAAAGTTTTTCGACACCTTGAATAGAGTCGAGGCAAAATTCAACGGTATGGGGACTTGTGTTAGCTCATTTGCGGAAATTTTCATGCGGACCTAAACTGGGTAATCAGTCATAATTCACGTTCTTATAACTTTTTTCCAGTAAAAGAAATATTTTCAAAATGGGTATCAAATTCTGTGCAATTATTTGATTTGTCTATGTATACAGGGATTTTTCTTTTGCTCAGATAGTAAAAAGTACAGCTTTCACCATGTGCGCGGCATGACGTCTGACAATTTATAGCGTCCGAATTCCAGTGTGCACAATAAGAATGCATTTCTACTTTTTCCTTTTTAGAGAATCCACAAAATATTGGTGTCAAATTGTCGGGAATTTTTTGCCTTATCCATAATTACAAAAGTTTTTTCGACACCTTGAATAGAGTCGATTCGAAATTTAACGGTATGGGGACTTGTGTTAGCTCATTTGCGGAAATTGTCATGCGACCCTAAACTGGGAAATCAGTGATATTTCACTTGTTTATAACTTTTTTCCAGTAAAAGAAATATTTTCAAAATGGGTATCAAATTGTGTGAAATTATTTGATTTATCTATGTTTACAGGGATGTTTCATTTGGTCAGATAGTAAAAAGTACAGCTTTCACCATCTGTGCGGCATGACGTCTGACAATTTACAGCGTCCGAATTCCAGTGTGCACAATAAGACTGCATTTCTACTTTTTCATTTTTATAGAATCCACAAAATATTGGTGTCCAATTGTCGGGAATTTCTTGCCTTATCCATAATTACAAAAGTTTGTTCGACACCTTGAATAGATTCGAGGCAAAATTCAACGGTATGGGGACTAGTGTTAGCTCATTTGCGGAAATTTTCATGCTGACCTAAACTGGTTAATCAGTCATAATTCACTTTTTTATAACTTTTTTCCAGTAAAAGAAATATTTTCAAAATGGGTATCAAATTGTGTGCAATTATTTGATTTGTCTATGTATACAGGGATTTTTCTTTTGCTCAGATAGTAAAAAGTACAGCTTTCACCATGTGCGCGGTATGTCGTCTGACAATATACAATTTCGGAATTCCAGTGTGGACAATAAGAATGCATTTGTAATTTTACCTGTTTATAGAATCCACAAAATAATCCTGTCCAAATGTCGGGAATTTCTTGCCTTATCCATAATTACAAAAGTTTGTTCGACACCTTGAATAGAGTCGAGGCAAAATTCAACGGTATGGGGACTAGTGTTAGCTCATTTGCGGAAATTTTCATGCGGACCTAAACTGGGTAATCAGTCATAATTCACTTATTTATAACTTTTTTCCAGTAAAAGAAATATTTTCAAAATGGGTATCAAATTGTGTGCAATTATTTGGTTTGTCTATGTATGCAGGGATTTTTCATTTGGTCTGATAGTAAAAAGTACACCTTCCACCATGTGCGCGGTATGTCGTTTGACAATTTACAGCGTCCGAATTCCAGTGTGCATAATAAGACCGCATTTGTAATTTTTCCTTTTTATCGAATCCACAATATATTGGTGTCAAATTGTCGAGAATTTCTTGCCTTATCCATAATTACAAATGTTTTTTCGACACCTTGATTAGAGTCGAGTCGAAATTCAACGGTATAGGGACTTGTGTTAGCTCATTTGCGGAAATTGTCATGCGGCCCTAAACTGGGAAATCAGTGATAATTCACTTGTTTATAACTTTTTTCCAGTAAAAGAAATATTTTCAAAATGGGTATCAAATTGTGTGCAATTATTCGATTTGTCTATGTTTACAGTGATTTTTCATTTGCTCAGATAGTAAAAAGTACAGCTTTCACCATGTGCGCGGTATGTCGTCTGACAATTTACAGCGTCCGAATTCCAGTGTGCACAATAAGATTGCATTTCTACTTTTTTCCTTTTTATAGAATCCACAAAATATTGGTGTCAAATTGTCGGGAATTTCTTGCCTTATCCATAATTACAAAAGTTTGTTCGACACCTTGAATAGAGTCGAGGCAAAATTCAACGGTATGGGGACTAGTGTTATCTCATTTGCGGAAATTTTCATGCGGACCTAAACTGGGTAATCAGTCATAATTCACTTTTTTATAACTTTTTTCTAGTAAAAGAAATATTTTCAAAATGGGTATCAAATTGTGTGCAATTATTTGATTCGTCGATGTCTACAGGGATTTTTCTTTTGCTCAGATAGTAAAAAGTACAGCTATCACCATGTGCGCGGTATGTCGTCTGACAATTTACAGCGTCCGAATTCCAGTGTGCACAATAAGACCGCATTTGTAATTTTTCCTTTTTATCGAATCCACAATATATTGGTGTCAAATTGTCGGGAATTTCTTGCCTTATCCATAATTACAAAAGTTTTTTCGACATCTTGATTAGAGTCGAGTCGAAATTCAACGGTATGGGGACTTGTGTTAGCTCATTTGCGGAAATTGTCATGCGGCCCTAAACTGGGAAATCAGTGATATTTCACTTGTTTATAACTTTTTTCCAGTAAAAGAAATGTTTTCAAAATGGGTATCAAATTGTGTGCAATTATTTGATTTGTCTATGTTTACAGGGATTTTTCATTTGTTCAGATCGTAAAAAGTACAGCTTTCACCATGTGCGCGGTATGTCGTCTGACAATTTACAGCGTCCGAATTCCAGTGTGAACAAGAATGCATTTGTAATTTTTCATTTTATAGAATCCACAAAATATTGCTGTCCAATTGTCGGGAATTTCTTGCCTTATCCATAATTAGAAAAGTTTGTTCGACACCTTGAATAGAGTCGAGGCAAAATTCAACGGTAAGGGGACTAGTGTTAGCTCATTTGCGGAAATTTTCATGCGGACCTAAACTGGGTAATCAGTAATAATTCACGTTTTTATAACTTTTTTCCAGTAAAAGAAATATTTTCAAAATGGGTATCAAATTGTTTGCAATTATTTGATTTGTCTATGTATACAGGGATTTTTCTTTTGCTCAGATAGTAAAAAGTACAGCTTTCACCATGTCCGCGGTATGTCGTCTGACAATTTAGAGCGTCCGAATTCCAGGGTGCACAATAAGACTGCATTTCTAATTGTTCCTTCTTATCGAATGCACAAAATATTGGTGTCCAATTGTCGGGAATTCCTTACCTTATCCATAACTACGAAAGATTTTCGACACCTTGAATAGAGTCGATTCGGAATTCAACGGTATGGGGACATGTGTTAGCTACTTTGTGGAAATTGTCATGCGGCCCTAAACTGGGAAATCAGTCATATTTCACTTGTTTATAAATTTTCCAGTAAAACAAATATTTTCAAAATGGCTATCAAATTGTGTGCAATTATTTGATATGTCTATGTTTACAGGGATTTTTCATTTGCTCAGATAGTAAAAAGTACAGCTTTCACCATGTGCGCGGTATGTCGTCTGACAATATACAGCGTCCGAATTCCAGTGTGAACAATAAGAATGCATTTGTAATTTTTCCTTTTTATAGAATCCACAAAATATTGGTGTCAAATTGTCGCGAATTTCTTGCCTTATCCATAATTACAAAAGTTTTTTCGACACGTTGAATAGAGTCGAGGCAAAATTCAACGGTATGGGGACTAGTGTTAGCTCATTTGCGGAAATTTTCATGCGGACCTAAACTGGGTAATCAGTCATAATTCACTTTTTTATAACTTTTTTCCAGTAAAAGAAATATTTTCAAAATGGGTATGAAATTGTGTGCTATTATTTGATTTGTCTATGTATACAGGGATTTTTCTTTTGCACAGATAGTAAAAAGTACAGCTTTCACCATGTGCGCGGTATGTCGTCTGACAATATACAGCGTCCAAATTCCAGTGTGCACAATAAGACTGCATTTGTAATTTTTCCTTTTTATCGAATCCACAATATATTGGTGTCCAATTGTCGGGAATTTCTTGCCTTATCCATAATTACAAAAGTTTGTTCGACACCTTGAATAGAGTCGATTCGAAATTCAACGGTATGGGGACTTGTGTTAGCGCATTTGTGGAACTTGTCATGCGCCCCTAAACTGGGAAATCAGTGATATTTCACTTGTTTATAACTTTTTTCCAGTAAAAGAAATATTTTCAAAATGGGTATCAAATTGTGTGCAATTATTTGATATGTCTATGTTTACAGGGATTTTTCATTTGCTCAGATAGTAAAAAGTACAGCTTTCACCATGTGCGTGGTATGTCGTCTGACAATCTACAACCTCCAAATTCCAGTGTGCACAATAAGACTGCATTTGTAATTTTTCCTTTTTATCGAATCCACAATATATTGGTGTCCAATTGTCGGGAATTTCTTGCCTTATCCATAATTACAAAAGTTTTTCCGACACCTTGATTAGAGTCGAGTCGAAATTCAACGGTATGGGGACTTGTGTTAGCTCATTTGCGGAAATTGTCATGCGGCCCTTATCTGGGAAATCAGTGATATTTCACATGTTTATAACTTTTTTCCAGTAAAAGAAATATTTTCAAAATGGGTATCAAATTGTGTGCAATTATTTGATTTGTCTATGTATACAGGGATGTTTCTTTTGCTCAGATAGTAAAAAGTACAGCTTTCACCATGTGCGCGGTATGTCGTCTGACAATTTACAGCGTCCGAATTCCAGGGTGCGCAATAAGACTGCATTTGTAATTTTTCCTTTTTATCGAATCCACAATATATTGGTGTCCAATTGTCGGGAATTCCTTACCTTATCCATAATTACGAAAGTTTTTTCGACACCTTGAATATAGACGATTCGAAATACAACGGTATGGGGACTTGTGTTAGCTCATTTGTGGAACTTGTCATGCGCCCCATAACTGGGAAATCAGTGATATTTCACTTGTTTATAACTTTTTTCCAGTAAAAGAAATATTTTCAAAATGGGTATCAAATTGTGTGCAATTATTTGATATGTCTATGTTTACAGGGATTTTTCATTTGCTCAGATTGTAAAAAGTACAGCTTTCACCATGTGCGCGGCATGACGTCTGACAATTTACAGCCTCCGAATTCCAGTGTGCACAATAAGACTCCATTTCTAATTGTTCCTTTTTATCGAATGCACAAAATATTGGTTTCCAATTGTCGGGAATTTCTCACGTTATCTATAATGAAAAAAGTTATTTCGACTCCTTGAATAGAGTCGATTCGAAATTCAACGGTATGGGGACATGTGTTAGCTCATTTGTGGAAATTGTCATGCGGCCCTAAACTGGGAAATCAGTCATATTTCACTTGTTTATAACTTTTTTCCAGTAAAAGAAATATTTTCAAAATGGGTATCAAATTGTGTGCAATTATTTGATATGTCTATGTTTACAGGGATTTTTCATTTGCTCAGATAGTAAAAAGTACAGCTTTCACCATGTGCGCGGCATGACGTCTGACAATTTACAGCGTCCGAATTCCAGTGTGCACAATAAGACTGCATTTGTAAATTTTCCTTTTTATAGAATCCACAAAATATTGGTGTCAAATTTTCGACAATTTCTTGCCTTAACCATAATTACAAAAGTTTGTTCGACACCTTGAATAGAGTCGAGGCAAAATTCAACGGTATGGGGACAAGTGTTAGCTCATTTGCGGAAATTTTCATGCGGACCTAACCTGGGTAATCAGTCATAATTCACTTTTTTATAACTTTTTTCCAGTAAAAGAAATAGTTTCAAAATGGGTATCAAATTGAGTGCAATTATTTGATTTGTCGATGTATACAGGGATTTTTCTTTAGCTCAGATAGTAAAAAGTACAGCTTTCACCATGTGCGCGGTATGTCGTCTGACAATTTACAACGTCCGTATTCCAGTGTGCACAATAAGACTGCATTTGTAATTTTTCTTTTTTATCGAATCCACAAAATATTGGTGTCAAATTGTCGAGAATTTCTTGCCTTATCCATAATTACAAAAGTTTGTTCGACACCTTGAATACAGTCGAGGCAAAATTCAACGGTATGGGGACTAGTGTTAGCTCATTCGGGAAATTGTCATGCGGCCCTAAACTGGGAAATCAGTGATATTTCACATGTTTATAACTTTTTGCCAGTAAAAGAAATATTTTCAAAATGGGTATCAAATTGTGTGCAATTATTTGATTTGTATATGTTTACAGGGATTTTTCATTTGCTCAGATAGTAAAAAGTACACCTTTCACCATGTTCGCGGTATGTCGTTTGACAATTTACAGCGTCCGAATACCAGTGTGCACAATAAGAATTCATTTCTACTTTTTCCTTTTTAGAGAATCCACAAAATATTGGTGTCAAATTGTCGGGAATTTCTTGCCTTATCCATAATTACAAAAGTTTTTTCGACACGTTGAATAGAGTCGAGGCGAAATTTAACGGTATGAGGACTTGTGTTAGCTCATTTGCGGAAATTGTCATGCGGCCCTAAACTGGGTAATCAGTCATAATTCACTTTTTTATAACTTTTTTCCAGTAAAAGAAATATTTTCAAAATGGGTATCAAATGCTGTGCAATTATTTGATTCGTCGATGTATACAGGGATTTTTCTTTTGCTCAGATAGTAAAAAGTACAGTTTTCACCATGTGCGCGGTATGTCGTCTGACAATTTACAGCGTCCGAATTCCAGTGTGCATAATAAGACCGCATTTGTAATTTTTCCTTTTTATCGAATCCACAATATAATGGTGTCCAATTGTCGGGAATTCCTTACCTTATCCATAATTACAAAAGTTTTTTCGACAACTTGAATAGAGTCGATTCGAAATTCAACAGTATGGGGACATGTGTTAGCTCATTTGTGGAAATTGTCATGCGGCCCTAAACTGGGAAATCAGTCATATTTCACTTGTTTATAACTTTTTTCCAGTAAAAGAAATATTTTAAAAATGGGTATCAAATTGTGTGCAATTATTTGATATGTCTATGTTTACAGGGATTTTTCATTTGCTCAGACAGTAAAAAGTACAGCTTTCACCATGTGCGCGGTATGTCGTTTGACAATTTACAGCGTCCGAATTCCAGTGTGCACAATAAGACCGCATTTGTAATTTTTCCTTTTTATCGAATCCACAATATATTGGTGTCAAATTGTCGGGAATTTCTTGCCTTATCCATAATTACAAAAGTTTTTTCGACACATTGATTAGAGTCGAGTCGAATTTCAACGGTATGGGGACTTGTGTTAGCTCATTTGCGGAAATTGTCATGCGGCCCTAAACTGGGAAATCAGTGATATTTCACTTGTTTATAACTTTTTCCAGTAAAAGAAATATTTTCAAAATGGGTATCAAATTGTGTGCAATTATTTGATTTGTCTATGTTTACAGGGATTTTTCATTTGCTCAGATCGTAAAAAGTACAGCTTTCACCATGTGCGCGGTATGTCGTCTGACAATTTACAGCGTCCGAATTCCAGTGTGCACAATAAGACTGCATTTGTAATTTTTCCTTTTTATAGAATCCACAAAATATTGGTGTCAAATTTTCGGGAATTTCTTGCCTTATCCATAATTACAAAAGTTTGTTCGACACGTTGAATAGAGTCGAGGCAAAATTCAACGGTATGGGGACTAGTGTTAGCTCATTTGCGGAAATTGTCATGCGGCCCTAAACTGGGTAATCAGTCATAATTCACGTTTTTATAACTTTTTTCCAGTAAAAGAAATATTTTCAAAATGGGTATTAAATTGTGTCCAATTATTTGATATGTCTATGTTTACAGGGATTTTTCATTTGCTCAGATAGTAAAAAGTACAGCTTCACCATGTGCGCGGCATGACGTCTGACAATTTACAGCGTCCGAATTACAGTGTGCACCATAAGACTGCATTTGTAATTTTACCTTTGTATAGAATCCACACAATATTGGTGTCAAATTGTCGGGAATTTCTTGCCTTATCCATAATTACAAAAGTTTGTTCGACACCTTGAATAGAGTCGAGGCAAAATTCAACGGTATGGGGACTAGTGTTATCTCATTTGCGGAAATTTTCATGCGGACCTAAACTGGGTAATCAGTCATAATTCACTTTTTTATAACTTTTTTCTAGTAAAAGAAATATTTTCAAAATGGGTATCAAATTGTGTGCAATTATTTGATTCGTCGATGTCTACAGGGATTTTTCTTTTGCTCAGATAGTAAAAAGTACAGCTATCACCATGTGCGCGGTATGTCGTCTGACAATTTACAGCGTCCGAATTCCAGTGTGCACAATAAAACCGCATTTGTAATTTTTCCTTTTTATCGAATCCACAATATATTGGTGTCAAATTGTCGGGAATTTCTTGCCTTATCCATAATTACAAAAGTTTTTTCGACATCTTGATTAGAGTCGAGTCGAAATTCAACGGTATGGGGACTTGTGTTAGCTCATTTGCGGAAATTGTCATGCGGCCCTAAACTGGGAAATCAGTGATATTTCACTTGTTTATAACTTTTTTCCAGTAAAAGAAATGTTTTCAAAATGGGTATCAAATTGTGTGCAATTATTTGATTTGTCTATGTTTACAGGGATTTTTCATTTGTTCAGATCGTAAAAAGTACAGCTTTCACCATGTGCGCGGTATGTCGTCTGACAATTTACAGCGTCCGAATTCCAGTGTGAACAAGAATGCATTTGTAATTTTTCATTTTATAGAATCCACAAAATATTGCTGTCCAATTGTCGGGAATTTCTTGCCTTATCCATAATTAGAAAAGTTTGTTCGACACCTTGAATAGAGTCGAGGCAAAATTCAACGGTAAGGGGACTAGTGTTAGCTCATTTGCGGAAATTTTCATGCGGACCTAAACTGGGTAATCAGTAATAATTCACGTTTTTATAACTTTTTTCCAGTAAAAGAAATATTTTCAAAATGGGTATCAAATTGTTTGCAATTATTTGATTTGTCTATGTATACAGGGATTTTTCTTTTGCTCAGATAGTAAAAAGTACAGCTTTCACCATGTCCGCGGTATGTCGTCTGACAATTTAGAGCGTCCGAATTCCAGGGTGCACAATAAGACTGCATTTCTAATTGTTCCTTCTTATCGAATGCACAAAATATTGGTGTCCAATTGTCGGGAATTCCTTACCTTATCCATAACTACGAAAGATTTTCGACACCTTGAATAGAGTCGATTCGGAATTCAACGGTATGGGGACATGTGTTAGCTACTTTGTGGAAATTGTCATGCGGCCCTAAACTGGGAAATCAGTCATATTTCACTTGTTTATAAATTTTCCAGTAAAACAAATATTTTCAAAATGGCTATCAAATTGTGTGCAATTATTTGATATGTCTATGTTTACAGGGATTTTTCATTTGCTCAGATAGTAAAAAGTACAGCTTTCACCATGTGCGCGGTATGTCGTCTGACAATATACAGCGTCCGAATTCCAGTGTGAACAATAAGAATGCATTTGTAATTTTTCCTTTTTATAGAATCCACAAAATATTGGTGTCAAATTGTCGCGAATTTCTTGCCTTATCCATAATTACAAAAGTTTTTTCGACACGTTGAATAGAGTCGAGGCAAAATTCAACGGTATGGGGACTAGTGTTAGCTCATTTGCGGAAATTTTCATGCGGACCTAAACTGGGTAATCAGTCATAATTCACTTTTTTATAACTTTTTTCCAGTAAAAGAAATATTTTCAAAATGGGTATGAAATTGTGTGCTATTATTTGATTTGTCTATGTATACAGGGATTTTTCTTTTGCACAGATAGTAAAAAGTACAGCTTTCACCATGTGCGCGGTATGTCGTCTGACAATATACAGCGTCCAAATTCCAGTGTGCACAATAAGACTGCATTTGTAATTTTTCCTTTTTATCGAATCCACAATATATTGGTGTCCAATTGTCGGGAATTTCTTGCCTTATCCATAATTACAAAAGTTTGTTCGACACCTTGAATAGAGTCGATTCGAAATTCAACGGTATGGGGACTTGTGTTAGCGCATTTGTGGAACTTGTCATGCGCCCCTAAACTGGGAAATCAGTGATATTTCACTTGTTTATAACTTTTTTCCAGTAAAAGAAATATTTTCAAAATGGGTATCAAATTGTGTGCAATTATTTGATATGTCTATGTTTACAGGGATTTTTCATTTGCTCAGATAGTAAAAAGTACAGCTTTCACCATGTGCGTGGTATGTCGTCTGACAATCTACAACCTCCAAATTCCAGTGTGCACAATAAGACTGCATTTGTAATTTTTCCTTTTTATCGAATCCACAATATATTGGTGTCCAATTGTCGGGAATTTCTTGCCTTATCCATAATTACAAAAGTTTTTCCGACACCTTGATTAGAGTCGAGTCGAAATTCAACGGTATGGGGACTTGTGTTAGCTCATTTGCGGAAATTGTCATGCGGCCCTTATCTGGGAAATCAGTGATATTTCACATGTTTATAACTTTTTTCCAGTAAAAGAAATATTTTCAAAATGGGTATCAAATTGTGTGCAATTATTTGATTTGTCTATGTATACAGGGATGTTTCTTTTGCTCAGATAGTAAAAAGTACAGCTTTCACCATGTGCGCGGTATGTCGTCTGACAATTTACAGCGTCCGAATTCCAGGGTGCGCAATAAGACTGCATTTGTAATTTTTCCTTTTTATCGAATCCACAATATATTGGTGTCCAATTGTCGGGAATTCCTTACCTTATCCATAATTACGAAAGTTTTTTCGACACCTTGAATATAGACGATTCGAAATACAACGGTATGGGGACTTGTGTTAGCTCATTTGTGGAACTTGTCATGCGCCCCATAACTGGGAAATCAGTGATATTTCACTTGTTTATAACTTTTTTCCAGTAAAAGAAATATTTTCAAAATGGGTATCAAATTGTGTGCAATTATTTGATATGTCTATGTTTACAGGGATTTTTCATTTGCTCAGATTGTAAAAAGTACAGCTTTCACCATGTGCGCGGCATGACGTCTGACAATTTACAGCCTCCGAATTCCAGTGTGCACAATAAGACTCCATTTCTAATTGTTCCTTTTTATCGAATGCACAAAATATTGGTTTCCAATTGTCGGGAATTTCTCACGTTATCTATAATGAAAAAAGTTATTTCGACTCCTTGAATAGAGTCGATTCGAAATTCAACGGTATGGGGACATGTGTTAGCTCATTTGTGGAAATTGTCATGCGGCCCTAAACTGGGAAATCAGTCATATTTCACTTGTTTATAACTTTTTTCCAGTAAAAGAAATATTTTCAAAATGGGTATCAAATTGTGTGCAATTATTTGATATGTCTATGTTTACAGGGATTTTTCATTTGCTCAGATAGTAAAAAGTACAGCTTTCACCATGTGCGCGGCATGACGTCTGACAATTTACAGCGTCCGAATTCCAGTGTGCACAATAAGACTGCATTTGTAAATTTTCCTTTTTATAGAATCCACAAAATATTGGTGTCAAATTTTCGACAATTTCTTGCCTTAACCATAATTACAAAAGTTTGTTCGACACCTTGAATAGAGTCGAGGCAAAATTCAACGGTATGGGGACAAGTGTTAGCTCATTTGCGGAAATTTTCATGCGGACCTAACCTGGGTAATCAGTCATAATTCACTTTTTTATAACTTTTTTCCAGTAAAAGAAATAGTTTCAAAATGGGTATCAAATTGAGTGCAATTATTTGATTTGTCGATGTATACAGGGATTTTTCTTTAGCTCAGATAGTAAAAAGTACAGCTTTCACCATGTGCGCGGTATGTCGTCTGACAATTTACAACGTCCGTATTCCAGTGTGCACAATAAGACTGCATTTGTAATTTTTCTTTTTTATCGAATCCACAAAATATTGGTGTCAAATTGTCGAGAATTTCTTGCCTTATCCATAATTACAAAAGTTTGTTCGACACCTTGAATACAGTCGAGGCAAAATTCAACGGTATGGGGACTAGTGTTAGCTCATTCGGGAAATTGTCATGCGGCCCTAAACTGGGAAATCAGTGATATTTCACATGTTTATAACTTTTTGCCAGTAAAAGAAATATTTTCAAAATGGGTATCAAATTGTGTGCAATTATTTGATTTGTATATGTTTACAGGGATTTTTCATTTGCTCAGATAGTAAAAAGTACACCTTTCACCATGTTCGCGGTATGTCGTTTGACAATTTACAGCGTCCGAATACCAGTGTGCACAATAAGAATTCATTTCTACTTTTTCCTTTTTAGAGAATCCACAAAATATTGGTGTCAAATTGTCGGGAATTTCTTGCCTTATCCATAATTACAAAAGTTTTTTCGACACGTTGAATAGAGTCGAGGCGAAATTTAACGGTATGAGGACTTGTGTTAGCTCATTTGCGGAAATTGTCATGCGGCCCTAAACTGGGTAATCAGTCATAATTCACTTTTTTATAACTTTTTTCCAGTAAAAGAAATATTTTCAAAATGGGTATCAAATGCTGTGCAATTATTTGATTCGTCGATGTATACAGGGATTTTTCTTTTGCTCAGATAGTAAAAAGTACAGTTTTCACCATGTGCGCGGTATGTCGTCTGACAATTTACAGCGTCCGAATTCCAGTGTGCATAATAAGACCGCATTTGTAATTTTTCCTTTTTATCGAATCCACAATATAATGGTGTCCAATTGTCGGGAATTCCTTACCTTATCCATAATTACAAAAGTTTTTTCGACAACTTGAATAGAGTCGATTCGAAATTCAACAGTATGGGGACATGTGTTAGCTCATTTGTGGAAATTGTCATGCGGCCCTAAACTGGGAAATCAGTCATATTTCACTTGTTTATAACTTTTTTCCAGTAAAAGAAATATTTTAAAAATGGGTATCAAATTGTGTGCAATTATTTGATATGTCTATGTTTACAGGGATTTTTCATTTGCTCAGACAGTAAAAAGTACAGCTTTCACCATGTGCGCGGTATGTCGTTTGACAATTTACAGCGTCCGAATTCCAGTGTGCACAATAAGACCGCATTTGTAATTTTTCCTTTTTATCGAATCCACAATATATTGGTGTCAAATTGTCGGGAATTTCTTGCCTTATCCATAATTACAAAAGTTTTTTCGACACATTGATTAGAGTCGAGTCGAATTTCAACGGTATGGGGACTTGTGTTAGCTCATTTGCGGAAATTGTCATGCGGCCCTAAACTGGGAAATCAGTGATATTTCACTTGTTTATAACTTTTTCCAGTAAAAGAAATATTTTCAAAATGGGTATCAAATTGTGTGCAATTATTTGATTTGTCTATGTTTACAGGGATTTTTCATTTGCTCAGATCGTAAAAAGTACAGCTTTCACCATGTGCGCGGTATGTCGTCTGACAATTTACAGCGTCCGAATTCCAGTGTGCACAATAAGACTGCATTTGTAATTTTTCCTTTTTATAGAATCCACAAAATATTGGTGTCAAATTTTCGGGAATTTCTTGCCTTATCCATAATTACAAAAGTTTGTTCGACACGTTGAATAGAGTCGAGGCAAAATTCAACGGTATGGGGACTAGTGTTAGCTCATTTGCGGAAATTGTCATGCGGCCCTAAACTGGGTAATCAGTCATAATTCACGTTTTTATAACTTTTTTCCAGTAAAAGAAATATTTTCAAAATGGGTATTAAATTGTGTCCAATTATTTGATATGTCTATGTTTACAGGGATTTTTCATTTGCTCAGATAGTAAAAAGTACAGCTTCACCATGTGCGCGGCATGACGTCTGACAATTTACAGCGTCCGAATTACAGTGTGCACCATAAGACTGCATTTGTAATTTTACCTTTGTATAGAATCCACACAATATTGGTGTCAAATTGTCGGGAATTTCTTGCCTTATCCATAATTACAAAAGTTTGTTCGACACCTTGAATAGAGTCGAGGCAAAATTCAACGGTATGGGGACTAGTGTTATCTCATTTGCGGAAATTTTCATGCGGACCTAAACTGGGTAATCAGTCATAATTCACTTTTTTATAACTTTTTTCTAGTAAAAGAAATATTTTCAAAATGGGTATCAAATTGTGTGCAATTATTTGATTCGTCGATGTCTACAGGGATTTTTCTTTTGCTCAGATAGTAAAAAGTACAGCTATCACCATGTGCGCGGTATGTCGTCTGACAATTTACAGCGTCCGAATTCCAGTGTGCACAATAAAACCGCATTTGTAATTTTTCCTTTTTATCGAATCCACAATATATTGGTGTCAAATTGTCGGGAATTTCTTGCCTTATCCATAATTACAAAAGTTTTTTCGACATCTTGATTAGAGTCGAGTCGAAATTCAACGGTATGGGGACTTGTGTTAGCTCATTTGCGGAAATTGTCATGCGGCCCTAAACTGGGAAATCAGTGATATTTCACTTGTTTATAACTTTTTTCCAGTAAAAGAAATGTTTTCAAAATGGGTATCAAATTGTGTGCAATTATTTGATTTGTCTATGTTTACAGGGATTTTTCATTTGTTCAGATCGTAAAAAGTACAGCTTTCACCATGTGCGCGGTATGTCGTCTGACAATTTACAGCGTCCGAATTCCAGTGTGAACAAGAATGCATTTGTAATTTTTCATTTTATAGAATCCACAAAATATTGCTGTCCAATTGTCGGGAATTTCTTGCCTTATCCATAATTAGAAAAGTTTGTTCGACACCTTGAATAGAGTCGAGGCAAAATTCAACGGTAAGGGGACTAGTGTTAGCTCATTTGCGGAAATTTTCATGCGGACCTAAACTGGGTAATCAGTAATAATTCACGTTTTTATAACTTTTTTCCAGTAAAAGAAATATTTTCAAAATGGGTATCAAATTGTTTGCAATTATTTGATTTGTCTATGTATACAGGGATTTTTCTTTTGCTCAGATAGTAAAAAGTACAGCTTTCACCATGTCCGCGGTATGTCGTCTGACAATTTACAGCGTCCGAATTCCAGGGTGCACAATAAGACTGCATTTCTAATTTTTCCTTTTTATAGAATCCACAAAATATTGCTGTCCAATTGTCGAGAATTTCTCATGTTATCTATAATGAAAAAAGTTATTTCGACACCTTTAATAGAGTCGATTCGAAATTCAACGGTATGGGGACATGTGTTAGCTCATTTGTGGAAATTGTCATGCGGCCCTAAACTGGGAAATCAGTGATATTTCACTTGTTTATAACGTTTTTCCAGTAAAAGAAATATTTTCAAAATGGGTATCAAATTGTGTGAAATTATTTGATTTGTCTATGTTTACAGGGATTTTTCATTTGCTCAGATAGTAAATAGTACAGCTTTCACCATGTGCGCGGTATGTCGTCTGACAATTTACCGCGTCCGAATTCCAGTGTGCACAATAAGACTAGATTTGTAATTTTTCATTTTTATCGAATCCACAATATATTGGTGTCCAATTGTCGGGAATTCCTTACCTTATCCATAATTACGAATGTTTTTTCGACACCTTGAATAGAGTCGATTCGAAATTCAACGGTATGGGGACTTGTGTTAGCTCATTTGTGGAAATTGTCCTGCGGCCCTTAACTGGGAAATCAGTCATATTTCACTTGTTTATAACTTTTTTCCAGTAAAAGAAATATTTTCAAAATGGGTATCAAATTGTGTGCAATTATTTGATATGTCTATGTTTACAGGGATTTTTCATTTGCTCAGATAGTAAAAAGTACAGCTTTCACCATGTGCGCGGCATGACGTCTGACAATTTACAGCGTCCGAATTCCAGTGTGCACAATAAGACTGCATTTCTACTTTTTCCTTTTTATAGAATCCACAAAATATTGCGGTCCATTTGTCGGGAATTTCTTGCCTTATCCATAATTACAAAAGTTTGTTCGATTCCTTGAATATAGTTGAGTCGAAATTCAACGGTATGGGGACTTGTGTTAGCTCATTTGCGGAAATTGTCATGCGGCCCTAAACTGGGAAATCAGTGATATTTCACTTGTTTATTACTTTTTTCCAGTAAAAAAATATTTTCAAAATGGGTATCAAATTGTGTGAAATTATTTGATTTATCTATGTTTACAGGGATGTTTCATTTGGTCAGATAGTAAAAAGTACAGCTTTCACTATGTGCGCGGTATGTCGTCTGACAATTTAGAGCGTCCGAATTCCAGGGTGCACAATAAGACTGCATTTCTAATTGTTCCTTCTTATCGAATGCACAAAATATTGGTGTCCAATTGTCGGGAATTCCTTACCTTATCCATAACTACGAAAGATTTTCGACACCTTGAATAGAGTCGATTCGGAATTCAACGGTATGGGGACATGTGTTAGCTACTTTGTGGAAATTGTCATGCGGCCCTAAACTGGGAAATCAGTCATATTTCACTTGTTTATAAATTTTCCAGTAAAACAAATATTTTCAAAATGGCTATCAAATTGTGTGCAATTATTTGATATGTCTATGTTTACAGGGATTTTTCATTTGCTCAGATAGTAAAAAGTACAGCTTTCACCATGTGCGCGGTATGTCGTCTGACAATATACAGCGTCCGAATTCCAGTGTGAACAATAAGAATGCATTTGTAATTTTTCCTTTTTATAGAATCCACAAAATATTGGTGTCAAATTGTCGCGAATTTCTTGCCTTATCCATAATTACAAAAGTTTTTTCGACACGTTGAATAGAGTCGAGGCAAAATTCAACGGTATGGGGACTAGTGTTAGCTCATTTGCGGAAATTTTCATGCGGACCTAAACTGGGTAATCAGTCATAATTCACTTTTTTATAACTTTTTTCCAGTAAAAGAAATATTTTCAAAATGGGTATGAAATTGTGTGCTATTATTTGATTTGTCTATGTATACAGGGATTTTTCTTTTGCACAGATAGTAAAAAGTACAGCTTTCACCATGTGCGCGGTATGTCGTCTGACAATATACAGCGTCCAAATTCCAGTGTGCACAATAAGACTGCATTTGTAATTTTTCCTTTTTATCGAATCCACAATATATTGGTGTCCAATTGTCGGGAATTTCTTGCCTTATCCATAATTACAAAAGTTTGTTCGACACCTTGAATAGAGTCGATTCGAAATTCAACGGTATGGGGACTTGTGTTAGCGCATTTGTGGAACTTGTCATGCGCCCCTAAACTGGGAAATCAGTGATATTTCACTTGTTTATAACTTTTTTCCAGTAAAAGAAATATTTTCAAAATGGGTATCAAATTGTGTGCAATTATTTGATATGTCTATGTTTACAGGGATTTTTCATTTGCTCAGATAGTAAAAAGTACAGCTTTCACCATGTGCGTGGTATGTCGTCTGACAATCTACAACCTCCAAATTCCAGTGTGCACAATAAGACTGCATTTGTAATTTTTCCTTTTTATCGAATCCACAATATATTGGTGTCCAATTGTCGGGAATTTCTTGCCTTATCCATAATTACAAAAGTTTTTCCGACACCTTGATTAGAGTCGAGTCGAAATTCAACGGTATGGGGACTTGTGTTAGCTCATTTGCGGAAATTGTCATGCGGCCCTTATCTGGGAAATCAGTGATATTTCACATGTTTATAACTTTTTTCCAGTAAAAGAAATATTTTCAAAATGGGTATCAAATTGTGTGCAATTATTTGATTTGTCTATGTATACAGGGATGTTTCTTTTGCTCAGATAGTAAAAAGTACAGCTTTCACCATGTGCGCGGTATGTCGTCTGACAATTTACAGCGTCCGAATTCCAGGGTGCGCAATAAGACTGCATTTGTAATTTTTCCTTTGTATCGAATCCACAATATATTGGTGTCCAATTGTCGGGAATTCCTTACCTTATCCATAATTACGAAAGTTTTTTCGACACCTTGAATATAGACGATTCGAAATACAACGGTATGGGGACTTGTGTTAGCTCATTTGTGGAACTTGTCATGCGCCCCATAACTGGGAAATCAGTGATATTTCACTTGTTTATAACTTTTTTCCAGTAAAAGAAATATTTTCAAAATGGGTATCAAATTGTGTGCAATTATTTGATATGTCTATGTTTACAGGGATTTTTCATTTGCTCAGATTGTAAAAAGTACAGCTTTCACCATGTGCGCGGCATGACGTCTGACAATTTACAGCCTCCGAATTCCAGTGTGCACAATAAGACTGCATTTCTACTTTTTCCTTTTTATAGAATCCACAAAATATTGGTGTCAAATTTTCGTGAATTTCTTGCCTTATCCATAATTACAAAAGTTTGTTCGACACCTCGAATAGAGTCGATGCAAAATTCAAAGGTATGGGGACTAGTGTTAGCTCATTTGCGGAAATTTTCATGCGGACCTAAACTGGGCAATCAGTCATAATTCACTTTTTTATAACTTTTTTCCAGTAAAAGAAATATTTTCAAAATGGGTATCAAATTTCTGTGAAATTATTTGATTTATCTATGTTTACAGGGATTTTTCATTTGCTCAGATAGTAAAAAGTACAGCTTTCACCATGTGCCCGGCATGACGTCTGACAATTTACAACGACCGAATTCCAGTGTGCACAATAAGAATGCATTTCTACTTTTTCCTTTTTAGAGAATCCACAAAATATTGCTGTCCAATTGTCAGGAATTTCTTGCCTTATCCATAATTACAAAAGTTTTTTCGACACCTTGATTAGAGTCGGGTCGAAATTCAACGGTATTGGGACTTGTGTTAGCTCATTTGCGGAAATTTTCATGCGGCCCTAAACTGGGAAATCAGTCATATTTCACTTGTTTATAACTTTTTTCCAGTGAAACAAATATTTTCAAAATGGGTATCAAATTGTGTGCAATTATTTGATATGTCTATGTTTACAGGGATTTTTCATTTGCTCAGATAGTAAAAAGTACAGCTTTCACCATGTGCGCGGCATGACGTCTGACAATATAAAGCGTCCGAATTCCACTGTGCACAATAAGACTGCATTTGTAATTTTTACTTTTTATAGAATCCACAAAATATTGGTGTCAAATTGTCGGGAATTTCTAGCCTTATCCATAAATACAAAAGTTTGTTCGACACCTTGAATAGAGTCGAGGCAAAATTCAACGGTATGGGGACTAGTGTTAGCTCATTTGCCGAAATTTTCATGCGTACCTAAACTGGGTAATCAGTCATAATTCACGTTTTTATATCTTTTTTCCAGTAAAAGAAATATTTTCAAAATGGGTATCAAATTGTTTGCAATTATTTGATTTGTCTATGTATACAGGGATTTTTCTTTTGATCAGATAGTAAAAAGTACAGCTTTCACCATGTGCGCGGTATGTCGTCTGACAATATACAGCGTCCGAATTCCAGTGTGCACAATAAGAATGCATTTGTAATTTTTCCTTTTTATAGAATCCACAAAATATTGCTGTCCAATTGTCGGGAATTTCTTGCCTTATCCATAATTAGAAAAGTTTTTTCAACACCTTGATTAGAGTCGGGTCAAAATTCAACGGTATTGGGACTTGTGTTAGCTCATTTGCGGTAATTTTCATGCGGACCTAAACTGGGTAATCAGTCATAATTCACTTTTTTATAACTTTTTTCCAGTAAAAGAAATATTTTCAAAATGGGTATCAAATTGTGTGCTATTATTTGATTTGTCTATGTATAAAGGGATTTTTCTTTTGCTCAGATAGTAAAAATACAGCTTTCACCATATGCGCGGTATGTCGTCTGACAATCTACAGCGTCCAAATTCCAGTGTGCACAATAAGACTGCATTTGTAATTTTTCCTTTTTACGAATCCACAATAAATTGCTGTCCAATTGTCGGGAATTTCTTGCCTTATCCATAATTACAAAAGTTTTTCCGACACCTTGATTAGAGTCGAGTCGAAATTCAACGGTATGGGGACTTGTGTTAGCTCATTTGCGGAAATTGTCATGCGGCCCTAAACTGGGAAATCAGTGATATTTCACTTGCTTATAAGTTTTTTCCAGTAAAAGAAATATTTTCAAAATGGGTATCAAATTGTGTGAAATTATTTGATTTGTCTATGTTTACAGGGATTTTTCATTTGTTCAGATAGTAAAAAGTACAGCTTTCACCATGTGCGCGGTATGTCGTCTGACAATTTACAGCGTCCGAATTGCAGTGTGCACAATAAGAATGCATTTCTACTTTTTTCTTTTTAGAGAATCCACAAAATATTGTTGTCAAATTGTCGTGAATTTCTTGCCTTATCCATAATTACAAAAGTTTTTTCGACACGTTGAATAGAGTCGAGGCGAAATTTAACGATATGGGGACTTGTGTTAGCTCATTTGCGGAATTTGTCATGCGGCCCTAAACTGGGTAATCAGTCATAATTCATTTGTTTATAACTTTTTTCCAGTAAAAGAAATATTTTCAAAATGGGTATCAAATTGTGTGCAATTATTTGATTTGTCTATGTATACAGTGATTTTTCTTTTGCTCAGATAGTAAAAAGAACAGCTTTCACCATGTGCGCGGTATGTCGTCTGACAATATACAGCGTCCGAATTCCAGTGTTAACAATAAGAAGGCATTTGTAATTTTTCCTTTTTATAGAATCCACAAAATATTGCTGTCCAATTGTCGGGAATTTCTTGCCTTATCCATAATGACAAAAGTTTGTTCGACACCTTGAATAGAGTCGAGGCAAAATTCAACGGTATGGGGACTAGTGTTAGCTCATTTGCGGAAATTTGCATGCGGACCTAACTGGGTAATCTGTCATAATTCACTTTTTTATAACTTTTTTCAGTAAAAGAAATATTTTCAAAATGGGTATCAAATTGTGCGCAATTATTTGATTTGTCTATGTATACAGGGGTTTTTCTTTTGCTCACATAGTAAAAAGTACAGCTTTCACCAAGTGCACAGTATGTCGTCTGTCAATATACAGCGTCCGAATTCCAGTGTTAACAATAAGAATGCATTTGTAATTTTTCCTTTTTATAGAATCCACAAAATATTGCTGTCCAATTGTCGGGAATTTCTTGCCTTATCCATAATTACAAAAGTTTGTTCGACACCTTGAATAGAGTCGAGGCAAAATTCAACGGTATGGGGACTAGTGTTAGCTAATTTGCGGAAATTGTCATTCGGCCCTAAACTGGGAAATCAGTGATATTTCACTTGTTTATAACTTTTTTCCAGTAAAAGAAATATTTTCAAAATGGGTATCAAATTGTGTGCAATTATTTGACATGTCTATGTTTACAGGGATTTTTCATTTGCTCAGATAGTAAAAAGTACAGCTTTCACGATGTGCGCGGTATGTCGTCTGACAATTTACAGCGTCCGAATTCCAGTGTGCACAATAAGACTGCATTTGTAATTTTTCCTTTTTATCGAATCCACAATATATTGGTGTCCAATTGTCGGGAATTCCTTACCTTATCCATAATTACAAAAGTTTTTTCGACACCTTGAATAGAGTCGAGGCAAAATTCAACGGTATGGGGACTATTGTTAGCTCATTTGCGGAAATTTTAATGCGGACCGAAACTGGGTAATCAGTCATAATTCACGTTTTTATAACTTTTTTCCAGTAAAAGAAATATTTTCAAAATGGGTATCAAGTTGTGTGCAATTATTTGATATGTCTATGTTTACAGGGATTTTTCATTTGCTCAGACAGTAAAAAGTACAGCTTTCACCATGTGCGCGGCATGACGTATGACAATTTATAGCGTCCGAATTTCAGTGTGCACAATAAGAATGCATTTCTACTTTTTCCTTTTTAGAGAATCCACACAATATTGGTGTCAAATTGTCGCGAATTTCTTGCCTTATCCATAATTACAAAAGGTTTTTCGACACGTTGAATAGAGTCGAGGCGAAATTTAACGGTATGGGGACTTGTGTTAGCTCATTTGCGGAAATTGTCAGGCGGCCCTAAACTGGGAAATCAGTGATATTTCACTTGTTTATAACTTTTTCCAGTAAAAGAAATATTTTCAAAATGGGTATCAAATTGTGTGAAATTATTTGATTTGTCTGTGTATACAGGGATTTTTCTTTTGCTCAGATAGTAAAAAGTACAGCTTTCACCATGTGCGCGGTATGTCGTCTGAAAATTTACAGCGTCAGAATTCCAGTGTGCACAATAAGACTGCATTTGAAATTTTTCATTTTTATCGAATCCACAATATATTGGTGTCAAATTGTCGTGAATTTCTTGCCTTATCCATAATTACAAAAGTTTTTTCGACACCTTGAATAGAGTCGAGTCGAAATTCCACGGTATAGGGACTTGTGTTAGCTCATTTGCGGAAATTGTCATGCGGCCCTAAACTGGGAAATCAGTGATATTTCACTTGTTTATAAATTTTTCCAGTAAAAGAAATATTTTCAAAATGGGTATCAAATTGTGTGAAATTATTTGATTTGTCTATGTTTACAGGGATTTTTCATTTGCTCAGATAGTAAAAAGTACAGCTTTCACCATGTGCGCGGTATGTCGTCTGACAATTTACAGCCTCCGAATTCCAGCGTGCACAATAAGACTGCATTTGTAATTTTTCCTTTTTATCGAATGCACAATATATTGGTGTCCAATTGTCGGGAATTCGTTACCTTATCCATAATTACAAAAGTTTTTTCGACACCTTGAATAGAGTCGATTCGAAATTCAACGGTATGGGGACTTGTGTTAGCTCATTTGAGGAAATTGTCATGCGGCCCTAAACTGGGAAATCAGTCATATTTCACTTGTTTATAACTTTTTTCCAGTAAAAGAAATATTTTCAAAATGGGTATAAAATTTTGTGCAATTATTTGATATGTCTATGTTTACAGGGATTTTTCATTTGCTCAGATAGTAAAAAGTACAGTTTCACCATGTGCGCGGCATGACGTCTGACAATTTACAGCGTCCGAATTCCAGTGTGCACAATAAGACTGCATTTCTACTTTTTCCTTTTTATAGAATCCACAAAATATTGGTGTCAAATTGTCGAAAATTTCGTGCCTTATCCATTATTACAAAAGTTTGTTCGACCCCTTGAATAGAGCCGAGGCAAAATTCAACGGTATGGGGACTAGTGTTAGCTCATTTGCGGAAATTTTCATGCGGACCTAAACTGGGTAATCAGTCATAATTCACGTTTTTATAACTTTTTTCCAGTAAAAGAAATATTTTCAAAATGGGTATCAAATTGTGTGCAATTATTTGATATGTCTATGTTTACAGGGATTTTTCATTTGCTCAGACAGTAAAAAGTACAGCTTTCACCATGTGCGCGGCATGACGTCTGACAATTTATAGCGTCCGAATTCCAGTGTGCGCAATAAGAATGCATTTCTACTTTTTCCTTTTTATCGAATCCACAAAATATTGGTGTCAAATTTTCGAGAATTTCTTGCCTTATCCATAATTACAAGAGTTTTTTCGACACCTTGAATAGAGTCGAGTCGAAATTCAACGGTATGGGGACTTGTGTTAGCTCATTTGCGGAAATTGTCATGCGGCCCTAAACTGGGAAATCAGTGATATTTCACTTGTTTATAACTTTTTTCCAGTAAAAGAAATATTTTCAAAATGGGTATCAAATTGTGTGAAATGATTTGATTTATCTATGTTTACAGGGATGTTTCATTTGGTCAGATAGTAAAAAGTACAGCTTTCACTATGTGCGCGTTATGTCGTCTGACAATTTACAGCGTCCAAATTCCAGTGTGCACAATAAGACTGCATTTGTAATTTTTCCTTTTTATAGAATCCACAAAATATTGGTGTCAAATTGTCGAGAATTTCTTGCCTTATCCATAATTACAAAAGTTTTTTCGTCACGTTGAATAGAGTTGAGGCAAAATTCAACGGTATGGGGACTAATGTTAGCTCATTTGCGGAAATTTTTATGCGGCCTTAAACTGGGAAATCAGTGATATTTCACTTGTTTATAAATTTTTCCAGTAAGAGAAATATTTTCAAAATGGGTATCAAATTATGTGAAATTATTTGATTTGTCTATGTTTACAGGGATTTTTCATTTGCTCAGATAGTAAAAAGTACAGCTTTCACCATGTGCGCGGTATGTCGTCTGACAATTTACAGCCTCCGAATTCCAGTGTGCACAATAAGACTGCATTTGTAATTTTTCCTTTTTATCGAATGCACGATATATTGGTGTCCAATTGTCGGGAATTCCTTACCTTATCCATAATTACAAAAGTTTTTTCGACACCTTGAATAGAGTCGATTCGAAATTCAACGGTATGGGGACTTGTGTTAGCTCATTTGAGGAAATTGTCATGAGGCCCTAAACTGGGAAATCAGTCATATTTCACTTGTTTATAACTTTTTTCCAGTAAAAGAAATATTTTCAAAATGAATATAAAATTTTGTGCAATTATATGATATGTCTATGTTTACAGGGATTTTTCATTTGCTCAGATAGTAAAAAGTACAGCTTTCACCATGTGCGCGGCATGACGTCTGACAATTTACAGCGTCCGAATTCCAGTGTGCACAATAAGACTGCATTTCTACTTTTTCCTTTTTATAGAATCCACAAAATATTGAATTCAAATTGTCGAAAATTTCGTGCCTTATCCATTATTACAAAAGTTTGTTCGACACCTTGAATAGAGTCGAGGCAAAATTCAACGGTATGGGGACTAGTGTTAGCTCATTTGCGGAAATTTTCATGCGGACCTAAACTGGGTAATCAGTCATAATTCACGTTTTTATAACTTTTTTCCAGTAAAAGAAATATTTTCAAATGGATAACAAATTGTGTGCAATTATTTGATTTGTCTATGTTTGCAGGGATTTTTCATTTGCTCAGATAGTAAAAAGTACAGGTTTCACCATGTGCGCGGTATGTCGTCTGACAATTTACAGCGTCCGAATTCCAGTGTGCACAATAAGACCGCATTTGTAATTTTTCCTTTTTATCGAATCCACAATATATTGGTGTCAAATTGCCGTGAATTTCATGCCTTATCCATAATTACAAAAGTTTTTTGACACCTTGATTAGAGTCGAGTCGAAATTCAACGGTATGGGGACTTGTGTTAGCTCATTTGCGGAAATTGTCATGCGGCCCTAAACTGGGAAATCAGTGATAGTTCACTTGTTTATAACTGTTTTCCAGTAAAAGAAATATTTTCAAAATGGGTATCAAATTTTGTGAAATTATTTGATTTGTCTATGTTTACAGGGATTTTTCATTTGGTCAGATAGTAAAAAGTACAACTTTCACCATGTGCGCGGCATGACGTCTGAGAATTTACAGCGTCCGAATTCCAGTGTGCACAATAAGACTGCATTTCTACTTTTTCCTTTTAATAGAATCCACAAAATATTGGTGTCAAATCTTCGCGAATTTCTTGCCTTATCCATAATTACAAAAGTATTTTCGACACGTTGAATAGAGTCGAGTCGAAATTCAACGGTATGTGGACTTGTGTTAGCACATTTGTGGAAATTGTGATGCGGCCCTAAATTGGGAAATCAGTCATATTTCACTTGTTTATAACTTTTTTCCAGTAAAAGAAATATTTTCAAAATGGGTATCAAATTGTGTGCAATTATTTGATTTGTGTATGTATACAGGGATTTTTCTTTTGCTCAGATAGTAAAAAGTACAGCTTTCACGATGTGCGCGGTATGTCGTCTGAGAATTTACAGCGTCCGAATTCCAGTGTGCACAATAAGACTGCATTTGTAATTTTTCCTTTTTATCGAATCCACAATATATTGGTGTCCAATTGTCGGGAATTCCTTACCTTATCCATAATTACAAACGTTTTTTCGACACCTTGATTAGAGTCGAGTCGAAATTCAACGGTATGGGGATTTGTGTTAGCTCATTTGCCGAAATTGTCATGCGGCCCTAAACTGGGAAATCAGTGATATTTCACTTGTTTATAACTTTTTTCAAGTAAAAGAAATATTTTCAAAATGGGTATCAAATTGTGTGAAATTATTTGATTTATCTATGTTTACAGGGATGATTCATTTGGTCAGATAGTAAAAAGTACAGCTTTCACTATGTGCGCGGTATGTCGTCTGACAATTTACAGCGTCCGAATTCCAGTGTGCACAATACGACTGCATTTATAATTTTTCCTTTTTATAGAATCCACAAAATATTGGTGTTAAATTGTCGAGAATTTTTTGCCTTATCCATAATTACAAAAGTTTGATCGACACCTTGAATAGAGTCGAGGCAAAATTCAACGGTATGGGGACTAACGTTAGCTCATTTGCGGAAACTTTCATGCGGACCTAAACTTGGTAATCAGTC
The DNA here is from genome assembly GCA_964036315.1 of Acanthosepion esculentum. Lineage (NCBI taxonomy): Eukaryota > Metazoa > Mollusca > Cephalopoda > Sepiida > Sepiidae > Acanthosepion > Acanthosepion esculentum. Next base: position 1,103 of record CAXIWW010000896.1, on the reverse strand, counting down.
ATAATTCACGTTTTTATAACTTTTTTCCAGTGAAAGAAATATTTTCAAAATGGGTATCAAATTGTGTGCAATTATTTGATTTGTCTATGTATACAGGGATTTTTCTTTTGCTCAGATAGTAAAAAGTACAGCTTTCACCATTTGCGCGGTATGTCGTCTGACAATTTACAGCGTCCGAATTCCAGCGTGCTCAATAAGACTGCATTTGTAATTTTTCCTTTTTTTAGAATCCACAAAATATTGGTGTCAAATTGTCGGGAATTTCTTGCCTTATCCATAATTACAAAAGTTTGTTCGACACCTTGAATAGAGTCGAGTCGAAATTCAACGGTATGGGGACTTGTGTTAGCTCATTTGCGGTAATTGTCATGCGGCCCTAAACTGGGAAATCAGTGATATTTCAGATGTTTATAACTTTTTTCCAGTAAAAGAAATATTTTCAAAATGGGTATCAAATTGCGTGCAATTATATTTTTTTGTCTATGTTTACAGGGATTTTTCATTTGCTCAGATAGTAAAAAGTACAGCTTTCACCATGTTCGCGGTATGTCGTCTGACATTATACAGCGTCCGAATTCCAGTGTGAAAAATAAGAATGCATTTGTAATTTTTCCTTTTTATATAATCCACAAAATATTGCTGTCCAATTGTCGAGAATTTCTTGCCTTATCCATAATTCCAAAAGTTTGTTCGACACCTTGAATAGAGTCGAGGCAAAATTCAACGGTATGGGGACTAGCGTTAGCTCATTTGCGGAAATTTTCATGCGGACCTAAACTGGGCAATCAGTCATAATTCACTTTTTTATAACTTTTTTCCAGTAAAAGAAATATTTTCAAAATGGGTATCAAATTGTGTGCAATTATTTCATTTGTGTATGTATACAGGGATTTTTCGTTGGTCAGATAGTAAAAAGTACAGCTTTCACGATGTGCGCGGTATGTCGTCTGAGAATTTACAGCGTCCGAATTCCAGTGTGCACAATAAGACTGCATTTGTAATTTTTCCTTTTTATCGAATCCACAATATATTGGTGTCCAATTGTCGGGAATTCCTTACCTTATCCATAATTACAAAAGTTTTTTCGACACCTTGATTAGAGT